>MU281576.1:0-13895 GCA_022385595.1 Xylaria palmicola
TTTTACAATTTTTTTTAAGCCTTTTATTTAAAGTATAATTTTAAATACGTATGTATTTTCAAAAAGTGGCGAGGTAATAATAATGGCGAGGTGATAGTAAACCACGTTATATATATTTTTATTTATAGTTTTTTTATAATTAAAAACTTTAAAGCATTTATATTTTTAATAATATTTTAATACTTTATATAATATTAATTATTAAATATAAATTAGTTTAAAAGTTTATTTAATATTATTATTTAAATATTTTCTTTAATTATATAATATAAAAATATATTATTTATTAAATATTATATTATATTTTTATTATATAAATAAAAGTTTTTTTTTTTCTTTTTATAAAATTTTAAATAGCTTTTATATTTAATAAAATAAGTTAAAAACTTTTTTAAAATTAATTTACTTTTAAATATTCTTTTATATATATTAAAATATTAACTTTTTATATAAAACCTTTTTTAAAAAGTATAATTAGTTAATTAATATTTTTTTTTTTAATAAATAAAATATTTTTTATTTATACAAATATTTTTTTAAAAATATATATTTATATAATTTTAATTAAAATACTATTTTTAAGTATTTTTTAAGTATTATATAATATTTTTACTTTATATAAAGTATTAATTAATTTAATTATAATATTAGTTTATATAATATATATTTTTTGTTTTTTATATAAAATATTTGTTTAATAAGTTGTTTTTAACTTAAAAATATATATAAAAGTTAAAAAAAAAGCTTTTATATATAAGTTTTTAAAAAATTAACATTATTTTAAATTTTAATATACTTATATATATTTATATAATAATTATATTAATATATATTTTATTTATATATTTTATTTTAAATACTTTTTATATTTTTAATAGCTTATTAATTATAATTTTTAATACTTTATATAAAATAAAATCCTTTTTTTATTTATATATTTATATAAAAGTAATATTTATTTAATTAATTTAATATTAATTATAATTTATAATTATATTAAAATATAAATTTATAATATTATATATTTTTTTTTATATATAATTAAGTTTAATATAATATATATAGTAATTTTTTATATAATTAGTAAAAATAATAAAAAATATAATATAAAACTATTATTTTATTATTTTAAGTTTTTAATAAAAGTTTATAAATTATTATACTTTATTATATAATAAATTATATAGTATTTTAAAATAGTTTTTTTTTTTTACTAAATTTTAAAAAATATTTAATATTTTACTAAAAAAATAATTTTATTTTAAATATTATATATAAATAAAATTTAAATTCAAAATATAAATACTTTAATATTTAATATTATATAAAAAGTTAATTATTTAAAAGTTTATAAAAAGTATTAAAAAACTAAATATTTTATTATATATTAAAAATATAATATATTTTTAAATTGTTAGTACATTAGTGTTAATTATATGTAATGTACAATACTTTTTCGTACTATTGCTTAGCTAAGCTTTAAGCTTAGCTATATAAGTAGTACTTGCCGGCAAAATTCCCTTTTTAAAAGGAGAATTCTACGTGCAAAAGTTCTACCTTTGTACTTAGAAAGTAAATAAATCAATAAATAAAAGTCATTTATTTTACCTTGTTTTTGTATGTTTTATCCCCCGTACAGTACTATACACAGCTTACTTATACTAATTAGTGTTTTTAGTTAAAGAATATAAATTAGCTAAGTAAAAACGGGATTATATTTAGTACTTTAAAGACTGCATTTCCTATATTATACTTTATTTTTCAGTAGTACTAATAAAATAAAGAAATTAATTACCTTTTTGTGTATTAGGATTGATTTAAATGTAAATATATAATTAATAACGCGTAATTATGTTACTTTAATTACTATTATACGAACTGTACAAAAGTTTGCCTTATAATTAAATCCTTTATATTTGTTATAATGTTGTACAACGGTTAATTATAAAATAGCTGCCTAAAACAGTTGTACAAAAATGCTAAACCCTTTAAAAAACAGCTTTTAATTTACTCTTTTAACCTTTCCTACGAACCTATTATAAAAGAAGTTTTAAAAGCTATTAGTATTCCTTTAACTAACGTATAACAAAAAATTAACTTTTTTACGTATAATAATATTCTGTGTAATTTTTATATAGTAATTTAAAAGGATATAAATATATAAGCTATATATTTCTTAGCTAAGTATAAAAAAAATTAGTACAACTTTTAAAGTTTTTAAGAAAACTTATTAAAAAACTTTAAATTAGCTGGAATTTAAACTTTTTAATAAATTAATAATAAAATTATTATATAAATTTATAATATACTTTGTATAAAAGGTATTTTAAATTAAAAGTTTATTTTTTACTTTAAAAAAGATTATATTGCACAACTAATAGAAAGCAAATTTGTTTTTATATATAAACTTTAATTCTTTATATAAAAATTTTAAATGCTACTTATTTCTTTAAAAATAAAAAGCATTATATAATAATAAACCTTTTTTACTTTAAGTTAGTAACTTATAAGCTAGAATATACTTATATAATAAAAAAGCTTTATTATTTTTATATTTAAAACGCAATTATAATCCTAAGAAAACCTTTGTATATAACCTTAAAAAAAACCTTATATTTAAAAAAACATACTATTGTATAATAATTTAAAATTAAAAGCATATTTTTAAAAAGTACTTTTTTTAATTAAATACTATTAGTTTTTTGCCCTAAGTAATAATTTTATTATATAATCCGGAAATATGCCGTATTTTTAACTTATAATAAAATATTTAATTTTTTAATATCTTTTATAAACCTTTAAATAACTAACTGTTTATATAATACCAAATTTTAAAATAGCTATATTTTAAATTTAAATCCCCTTTATATATAATATTTAAAACAAAGTCATTTTTTTAATAAAATACTAAGCATTCCTAAAAACCTAGTAGAAAAATAAGAACTACTTTAAAAAGCTGTATAATTTATTGTATAATAAGGTACAATAATTTATAAATTTCTACTAAAAGCTAGAAATTATAAAAGATTAGTTTTATGTAGTATTCCTAATTATTTTTACTAATTATATAAAAAACTACTATATATATTATATTAAACTTAATTATATATAAAAAGAAATGTATAATATTATAAATTTGTATTTTAATATAGTTATAAACTATAATTAGTATTAAATAAATTAGATAAATATTACTTTTATATAAATATATTAATAAAAAAAGGATTATACTTTGTATAAAGTACTAGAAATTATAATTAATAAGCTGTTTAAAATATAAAGAGTATTTAGTATAAAATATATAAGCGAGATATATTTTAGTACAATAGTTGTAAAAGCTTGCAAAAGTATATAAAAGTTTAAAACGGTGCTTATTTTTTAAAAACCTACGTATAAAGGCTTTTTCTTTAACTTTTATACATATTTACAAGTTAAAAAAGACTTACTAAACAAATACTTTATATAAAAAGTAAAAAATATATATTATATAAACCAGTGTTATAACTAAATTAATTATTACTTTATATAAAGTAAAAGTATTATATAATACTTTTAAAATACTTAAAAGTAATACTTTATTTAAAATTATATAAATATATACTTTTAAAAGAATATTTATATAAATAAGAAATGCTTTATTTATTAAAAAAAAAAGTGTTAATTAACTAACTATACTTTTTAAAAAAGATTTTGTATAAAAAGTTAATATTATAATATATATAAAATAATATATAAAACTAAACTTAGTTTAATAAAGTTTTTAACTTACTTTACAAAATATAAAAGCTATTTTAAATTATATAAAAATAAAAAGGAAAAAAACCCCTTTTTATATAATGAAAAAACAATGTAATACTTGTTGAACAGTATATTCCTGCATTTTACTATAAAAGAAAATATTTAGGTAGTAATGCCAAATAAGCCTTTAAACTAATTTATACTTAATAACCAATATTATACAAAGTATTAAAATATTATTTAAAATATAAGCATTTTAAAGTTTTTAACTATAGGAAAGCTATAAATAAAAGCTTACGTATAGAAAAACCTTTATATAAAAATTACTTAAACCCTTGAATTAACTAAAATTAACTTTAATAACAATTATATAATAATATTTATAAGTATAATAAACGTTAATAACTAAATTAGTTGTATAATATTTTATATACTTAATATTTTTACTTTATTTTTATTTTTACTAAAAAACGTAAACTACTTAGGAGCGTACTTTAATAACATAAAAAACATTATTATATAAAAAAATAAAAGCATTATTTTTATTATACGTAAATAAGGACATTTATTCTTTAATATAAGTTTATATAAAGTAGTAAGCTATTTTACAAAAACTAAATTATAATAGCTATATAAACGCTTTAAATACCTTTATATAAAATAATTGTATAAAATGCTATTTTATACAAAATACAAAGTTAAATAACTAATTTTAAAAAAAATTTAAAAGTTTTACTATTATTATTAAATATATAATAAAGTACTATATTACTTTAAATTCATAATTAAAAATAATTATAAATTTAATTACAAAGTTATTATTAATATTATATAAATAAAAAATTAATTAGTATTATATGTAATTAATGCTGTAATATTGTTTTAAATAGCTATTTTTTTAAAATTTATATTTATACAAAATGCTTAAAAAGCATTATATAAATACTAAATTAATATATATTAAGAATTACTTAATAATATTATATATAACTTTAATATAAACTTTACTTTGAATAAGTTTTAAAACTATATTAAAATTATAGGCGTATAATGCTAAAAAATGCTTATAAAAGTATACTAAGTAATTAGAAAAATAAAACAAACCTTCGAACTGCTAAAACATATATATAATATACTTTAAAAAGAAATCAACATATAAATAAATAATAAGTTAATTTTACAAATAGTAGTTAAAACTTTAAATAATATAATAAAACTAAACGGCCTTATATTAACCTTTTTTGTATTTAGTGTATATTTTTATATTAACAAGAATTCACCCCTTTTTTTAACTTTTATACAAAGAGCAGCAGCTATTTAAAAAGCAATAAAAATACTATAAAAGAATTGTATAAAGGTTGAAATTAACTGTATAATTAAAGAACAAAACAGTTTAATATTGTACAATATACTTACCCTCCTTCTGCAAAGCAAAGCCTTTGTATAAAATAAGAAAAAAGGTTAAAAAAGCTTATACAAAATAAAAGTAATTAAAAACTTAAATATAATTATTATTTTAGTTAATAAATTAATTTAATTTAAGTATACGTAAGTTAAACTATATTATTATATAAAGGATAACCGTATAATAAATATAAAAAAGGACAATTTATAACTTGTTTAACTAATAATTATTTAAAAAAAATATAAATAGCTAAAAAAAAAGCTTGCTACTAATTTATTATACAAAAGCTAAATAACAAAAACTTTTTTAGTTTAAAAAAAGCAATAAGTTTTAAAACTAATAATTAAGCTTTGTATTAATAAAATTATTATAACTTTAAACAAACTTTTTAAAAAGTTAAATATAATAAAGATTAATAAGCTTGTTATATAAAGTGTTTTTAAGTTTATTATATATAACCTAGCTATATATAATAAGAAATATATTTTTAAGTTTTACTTTATATAAAAAGTAAAAGGAAAAAATACTAAGCTATATAAAAAATTAAAACTTATTATATAAGAATATAATAATATTAAAAAAAGTATAATATTAATATAATTATTAATAATTTAGTAAATAAATTAACAGTTAATTCTTATTTTTGGACTTACTTTTATATAAAACTTTAAAATATTATATAAGCTATAAAATATTATTTAAATGTATATATAATTAATAAATAAATTATTGTATAATATATTTATATACTTACTTTTAAAGCTTAAAAATAAATACTTTTTTAAAATAATTTTACAAATTGTACAACTATTATATAGCTTAGTAAAGTTAAAGTTATATTAGTTTAAAACTTACTATTAGTATTACTAAAAAAAGCTTAAAATGTAAGTATTTATATATAACTTATACTTTTTATATATGTATAATAGTTTAAATACTTTTAAAATTACTGGAATATAAATAGATAATACTTTTAGTTTTGCTATACTAAATTTCTTTATATAAAAGGAAAAGGAGCTTTAGTAAGCTAATTTCTATATAAAACTAAAAAAAACCTTATTATATAACTATTTAATTAAGTTTAATAGCGGAAAAATTTTATTATATAAAAATAATATTATATTAACTTAGAAAAGCTAAGTAAAAAACTTAAAAAAGATTAATCTTTGTATAAAAGGATTTGCTTAAACTTACGTTTTTTAATAAGCATGCGGCGTATATATTAGTAATATATACTAATTAAAAGCTATATATAACTTTGCTATAGTAGTACAAATTGCTAAACTATAGTTGTATAATGTTAAAACGTTAAATAAGCGAATTAAATAATAAAAAAATAATTTAATAAAAGGCTTTATATTTATTCCTTTTAATTTTTATTATATAAAACTATTTGTATTTATAAATAGTTTTTTTATTAATAATTTAAATTTAATTTTATAACTTGGATTTATTATTATATTAGTAATTAAGTTTTATATAAAAAATTTAATAAACTTGAACTTTAAAATTTAAAGTAATATTGTATATTAGAACTTAAGTAAATATAAATGCGTTATATAAAGCGTTTTAGTTAATAAATTGTATAATATAGTTAACGGATTTAATAATGCTATTGCTTTTTGTATAACTTTTTAAAACATTATAAAGGTGTTAAACTTGTTTTTAATTTTAATTATATTATATTTAAACTTAAAATCATTATATAACTATTTAGTTAAACTAGAAACAATATAGGAAAAAAAATTAATAATTAATATTATATTTCTTTAAAAGTTGTATAAAAAAAAAGAAATTTTAAAGGTATAATAAATTAATAGGAAAAATAACCTTATAAATATATTTATAAAGCGTGCTTTAAATTAAATATTAGAAATACTAGTGTTTATAAATAAATTGCTTATATAAGTAGAAGCACTAGTTAAAAAACTATAAAGCTTATGTATAAAAGGCTGCTTTAGCTAAAAAGTAAGGCTATTTTTTTGTTAAATTTACTTTTTAAACAAGTATTATATAAAGGAATATTATAATTAAAAAGAAAGAAAGCTAGTATTAATATACTAATATTGGTTGTATATAATATATAATACCCCTTTGTACTACTGTTTAGCTAAGTTTTAAGCTTAGCTATATAAGCGGTACTTGCTAGCAAAATTCCCTTTTTAAAAGAAGAATTCTACGTGCAAAAGTTCTACCTTTGTACTTAAAAAGTAAATAAATCGATAAATAAAAGTCATTTATTTTACCTTGTTTTTGTGTGTTTTATCCCCCGTACAGTACTGTATACAGCTTACCTATATAAATTATATAATAAAGTTATTATTTAATATAAAAAATAAGTAGTATTTTATAAAAAAAAGTATTTTTTAACTTTATATATAAAAGTTTTTTTAAAATTATAATTTTATTTTAAAAATAAATATAATAAAGCTTTTTTATTATATAAATAAGTTTTAACTTTAATTTAAAAGTTATTAACTTAAAATAAAAAAAGTTAATAATTATATAGTTTTTTTTTTTTTTAAAAAAACAAAATATATTTAAAAATTTTGTATAAAAAGTTGAATTTTATATATTAAAATAAAATTGCTTTTTGCAAGTTGTGTAATACGGTTTTTTTTTTAATATAATATAAGCTTTTAATTTAAAACACTTTTTATATAAAATATATTATAAATTTTAATAATAATTTTATTATTAATATATTAAAGTATTTATATTTTAATTAACTTAAAATCTTTAATTAGTAATTTTTAAAAAAATTTTAATTTATATTAACTTTATTTATATTTAATATAAAAATATATTATTTATATATTAATTTTTTTTAAAGTTATTATATAAAAGTTATATAAAGTATTATTATTTATATAAAGTTTAATTATTTTTTGTATAATAACTAAAAAAATACTAATAAACTTTAAAATTTCTTTTATTATAAATTTATATAAAAAGTTAATAAAAAAAATTAAACGCTATTTTTTAATAAGTTTTGTATTTTTATATATTTATTTTTAATAGCTATTATATAAATAACCGTTATTTAATATTATAAAAAATAAAATAAACTTTTATATAATTTGTACAATTAAAATTAAAAGTAATACAATTATACGTTATTAATTAAGCTTTTATATAAAAGTTAAACTAAAGTATAAAAAAAGTAATTAATTTCTTTTTTTTATTAGCTTATTATTAAAAAAATTAAAATATAATATAAAATATATAGTTTATATAAAAGTTTATTATTAAAGTATAATTAAGTTAAAATTTTGTTTTTATTTTGCTAATTTATATTTTTTAATTAAAAATACTACTTATTATTATATAGTTAAAAAAGTATAATATTATACGTAAATAAAACGTAAATATAAATAATTATTTAATTTATTTTTAATTTATTTAAATATAAAAGTAAAACTTTTATACGTAAAATTCTTATAAAAAAAAAGAATTTTGCTTAGTTATACCGTTTAAATAACTAAGTTTACAGTTTAACTAAATAGTAATACAAAAAAGTATTGTATATAAATATATAATATTAATTGCAACTAATATTAATATTACAACAGTTTTTTTTATTTTTTTTTATATAATTTTAAATAACTTTTATATTTAATAAAGTAAATTAAAAACTTTATTAAAATTAATTTACTTTTAAATATTCTTTTATATATATTAAAATATTAACTTTTTATATAAAACTTTTTTTAAAAAATATAATTAATTAATTAATATTTTTTTTTTTAATAAATAAAATATTTTTTATTTATATAAATATTTTTTTGAAAATATATATTTATATAATTTTAATTAAAATATTATTTTTAAATATTTTTTAAATATTATATTATATTTTTATTTTATTTAAAGTACTAATTAATTTAATTTTAATATTAGTTTATATAATATAAATTTTTTATTTTTTATATAAAATATTTATTTAATAATTTATTTTTAATTTAAAAATCTATATAAAAATTAAAAAAAAAACGTTTATATATAAATTTTTAAAAAATAAATATTATTTTAAATTTTATAATACTTTTATATATTTATATAACAATTATATTAAAATATATTTTATTTATATATTTTATTTTAAATATTTTTTATATTTTTAATAACTTATTTATTATAGTTTTTAAAATTTTATATAAAATAAAGTTTTTTTTTACTTTTATATTTATATAAAAGTAATATTTATTCAATTAATTTAATATTAATTATAGTTTATAATTATATTAAAATATAAATTTATAATATTATATATATTTTTTTTTATATATAATTAAATTTAATATAATATATATAGTAAATTTTTATATAATTAATAAAAATAATACAAAATATAATATAAAACTACTTTTTTATTATTTTAAATTTTTAATAAAAGTTTATAAATTATTATATTTTATTATATAATAAATTATATAGTTTTTTAAAATATTTTTTTTTTATTAAATTTTAAAAAATATTTAATATATTATTAAAAAAATAATTTTATTTTATATATTATATATAAATAAAATTTAAATTTAAAATATAAGTATTTTAATATTTAATATTATATAAAAAGTTAAATATTTAAAAGTTTATAAAAAATATTGAAAAATTAAATATTTTATTATATATTAAAAATATAACATATTTTTAAATTATATAATAAAGTTATTATTTAATATAAAAAATAAATATTATTTAATAAAAAAAATACTTTTAATTTTTTATTATTATATAAAAGTATATTTTTTTAAATAAAAAGCTTATTTTAATTTTATATACAAAAGTTTTTTTAAAATTATAATTTAATTTTAAAAATAAATATAATAAAGCTTTTTTATTATATAAACAAGTTTTAATTTTAATTTAAAAATGATTAATTTAAAGTAAAAAAAATTAATTATTATATACTTTTTTTTTTTAAAAAAAAAATAAAATATATTTAAAGTTTTTATATAAAAAGTTAAAATTTATATATTAAAATAAAATTACTTTTTATAAGTTATATAATACGGTTTTTTTTTAATATAATATAAGTTTTTTATTTAAAACGCTTTTTATATAAAATATATTATAAATTTTAATAATAATTTTATTATTTATATATTAAAATATTTATATTTTTATTAATTTAAAATTTTTAATTAATAATTTATAAAAGTTATATAAAGTATTATTATATATATAAAATTTAATTATTTTTTATATAATAATTAAAAAAATATTAGTATATTTTAAAATTTTTATTATTATAAATTTATATAAAAAATTAATAAAAAAAACTAAAAACTATTTTTTAAAAAGTTTTATATTTTTATATATTTATTTTTAATAGTTATTTTATAAATAATTATTATTTAATATTATAATAAATAAAAAAAAGTTTTAATTATTAAATAAACTTTTATATAATTTATATAATTAAAATTAAAAGTAATATAATTACGTATTATTAATTAAGTTTTTATATAAAAGCTAAATTAAAATATAAAAAAAGTAATTAATTTTTTTTTATTAATTTATTATTAAAAAAATTAAAATATAATATAAAATATATAGTTTATATAAAAACTTATAATTAAAATATAATTAAATTAAAATTTTATTTTTATTTTATTAATTTATATTTTTTAATTAAAAATATTAATTAATATTATATAATTAAAAAAAAAAATATTATATATAAATAAAAAGTAAATATAAATAATTATTTAATTTATTTTTATTTTTTTAAATATAAAAGTAAATTTTTTATATGTAAAATTTTTTTAAAAAAAAAGAATTTTGTTTAATTATATTGTTTAAATAGCTAAACTTACAATTTAATTAAATAATAATACAAAAAAGTATTATATATAAATATATAATATTAATTACAACTAATATTAATATTATAATATATTTTAATATTATATAATATTTCTTTTAATATATTTTATTTATTTTTAAACTTTAATTAAATTATTTTAAATTTTTAACTACTAAATAACTAATAATTTATTAAATAATTTAAATAATATTTTAATTAGTAATTAAATTTTAAATTACAAAATTACATATTTTAATTATAAAATATTAGTTTTATATTTTAAAATCCTATTTAAATATTTAATTTATTTATTATATAATTGTTTTAATATATTAAAATACTTAATATTTAAAAACTATAATTAATATAATAAATATATTAATATATAAAATATAATATTTTATAGTTTTTATAATATTTTTTAAAATTAGTTAAATAATAGTTTTTATAACGATTTAAAATTAATAAATAATAAATACCTTTTATATAACTTATTATATATTTATTAAAATATTAAATTAATTAATATTACGTTTATTTATTATTGAATTATTTTTTATTATTATAATTATTTTATTGTTTAACAATTAAATATTTTTTTATTAAAATAATAAATAATATTTAATTATTAAAATAATATATAATAATAAAGTATAATTATATAAACTAATATTTTAAATAATTATAATTTATTTATAATTACTTTATTAAGTTATTTTTAGTTTATTATAATAATTAAATATAATAATAATTATTTTAAATAATATTTTTGTTGGTAAAACAATGTACGATAATTATTTACTATATATTTAACGTAAAAATAACGTTGAAATAAATATATATTATACAAATATTTATTTATAAAAAAAAAAAAAAAAAAAGTTAAATTTTATATTGTATAAAAAACTTTTTTTTTATTATACGTTAAATTTACTAAATTAAATAATAATATAATACGTAAATACGTATTATAAAATAAAACATTATAGCTAAACAAAATACTAAGGTTTTAATACCAGTTTTTTTTTTTTAACTAAAATATTATATTGTACTTTTTATAAAATAACTTTATATATAAGGAAAAAAAGAAAAAAAAATGTTTTTCGCTAAAAATAAAATAAAACTTTACGTTAATTCAAACAAATAATTATATAAAAGCAAAAAAAAAAATTATACAACTAATTTTTTAGTTTTTAATTATTATATATAATATATAAAATAACTTACTTATTATATTATTATTTATATTATATATAATAAATAGTTTTTTAAATAAATTATTATATAATAAAAAGTAATACTTTATTTTTATATATATATAATTTATAAGCAAAAAAATAAAGTATATAAAAGTAAAAACAATTATTATTTAAGTTTTAAATAATAAATATGTTTTAATATTACTTTATATTTAATTTTATTATATACTTTTTTTTTTTTTTAAGTTTGTATAATAAATTTACTATTATTGCTATAATAGTAATAATAATAATATTAATATTATTTACATTTACGTTTATTTATATATATATATATATAATAATAGTAATAGCAATATTATATTTACTATTATTGCCGCTTATTTACGCTTCGCTTCGCTACTATTTACTAATATAAGTTAGTTTATTAACTTTTTATATATAATTAATAATAGTTGTACAAAAGTTTATTACTTTTTTATAAAAATTTAACTTATTAAACTTTTATATAATTATTTTATATAAATATATATATACTTTTTTATATAAATGTTTTTTAATTAACGTTATATTATATAATAATAAAAAAAAAGCATTATTATTACTATTTTTTTTAAAAACATTATTTTTAAAGTATTAACTAATAATAACTTTATAAACATTTAAATTAAATTTATATATTATAAAAGTTATTTTTAAATTATTTTAATTTAAAATTATAACTTTTTAATAAAAAATACTTATTTTAATAGCTTATATAATAAGTATTATTATATTTATAATTAGTTTTTTAGTTTTTATTACTAAATTTTTAAATTTTAAAGTAATATTTATAGTTTATACATTTAATATTTTTATAATTACTAGTACTTTTTTTATAGTTTAACAAAAAAAAGAAAAAAAAAAAAAAAAGGAAAAATTATTATATAAAATTTTTAATTAAAAAAAAGGTTTATATAAAAAGGCTTTTAAATATAGTTTTTTTTAATTGCTTTTTAAAACGTAAATAAAGTTTTTTTTTTATTATTTTTTTAATTTTTTGTATATAATAATTTTTTTTTATAGTTTTTTAATAATTATTTTAATTTGTATTATAAGCTAATTAATTAAAACTAAAGTTTTAAAAGCTATATTTAATATATACTTTATAAAAGTATTTATTAAATTATTTTTTTTATTAATTTATTATATTTTAAAAATCTTTTTTTTTATATAACTTTTAAAATAATATAATATTAATTATTAGTTTTTTGTTTTATATTATATTTAGTTTAATTAAATAATTATATTATAATTTTAAATTTATATATAAAATTTAAAAAATTAAAAATAATAAAAATAAAGCTATAATTTTTTCAAATATTATATAAAATATAATTATATTATTAAATTTATTTAATATATTATATAACTTATTTATTAAAATATTTTATATAATATATTTATATTTACTTAAATTTTAATATATAATATTTTTTTTAATTTTAAAGTTTAAGTTTTTTTAGTTTTTTATATAAAACTTATTTACTAATATAATTAAAAATCCTAATTAAAAAGTTAAATTTATATTATTTATAAATAATTTGTTTATAAAAATAAAAAACTTTATATAAAATAAATTAAAAAAAATAAATAAAAAACTATAATTTATATTTTTTATTTATTATTTAATTTTTTTATTTAAAGTTTTAATATTATATAATTTAAAATTTATAATTTATATAATTATTATTAAATTATA
>MU281577.1:0-13675 GCA_022385595.1 Xylaria palmicola
ATTATTATATTAAATATATATTATTAATTTATATATATATTATAAAATTTTATATTTTTTATATATTTATTTTTAATAAACTTTATATATTTTTACTAAATTATATATTATTATAAAATAAAGCTATTAGTTTTTTTTATAAAAGTTATAATTATTAGTAAATTTATAAAAGCTTTATTATATAATTAATTACTTTTTATATAATTAGGTTAATTATAAAACATTTGGTATATAAGCTTTTTTTTTTAGTTAATTAATTAATTTTATAAAATTAAATATAAAACCAATTTAATTTACTAAACCTTTTTATTATATATATATAATTAATATATAAATATATAATTAAGTAACTTTTAAATTAAATTATATAATACTACGATTTAATAAATAAACTATATAAAAAAGTTGAAATAATATATTTGTTTTATTTTTGGTTTATTGTATTTTTTTTTTTAACTTGGCTAATAACTTGTTTTCCGCTTTAATATTATTTTTACTTTTTTTTAATACTATATTATTTATACTAATGTTAAACAGCGATAAAAGCGTTTTGTTTACCTGGTTTTTATAAGGCTTAATAGTAAAAACTACAAGCCTTTTAGTTAAAAAGCCTTTATAATTATAGTTTTTTTTTGAATTAGTTTTGCGAAAGCTTTTATTTGTTTTAATTTAATGTTTATAAAATATATATAGTATTTCGTAGTTAAAATAACTTATATATAGTGTTAGCTTTTGCTTAGTTAGTATATTGTTAAAAAAATTAGTAAATTTACGTTTTATTTCTTATGCTTTTAGTTTAAGCTAGTAATTAAAAATATAATGTTTTTAATACGTGTAATAATTTGGAATATTATTAAAGTATATAAAATAAACCTTATAAAGCTTTGGTAACTAGTGTTAAAAATAAGTTTATTATTTATATATGTTTATTACTAACTTTTTCTTTTTTATTTTGGTTTATTTGCTTTATTCCTCCTGCTATGCTACGTTAGTCCGGATTATAAGCTGGGTTTTATTTACTATAGCTAATATTGCTTTAGTATTTAAGTTATTATATTTATTTTTAAATAGGTTTGGACTAAATTGTAATACAAGTTATAATATTAGTTTAGGTTTTAGTTTTAAGTTTGGGTTTACTATTATAAAGTAGTTTTAAATAGCTTTATTTTCTTTTATATTTACTATTGCTTTAGCTTTTCTTTTTTCCTTCTTTCCTTTTTTTTTTTTATTTTTAATTATAATTGTGCTTTTGTTTTTCCTTTTTTTTAACGTTATACTTTATGCCCCTTTATTAATAATGGCCGGATTATAGCTTTAGTAACAATAATAAACTTAATGTTTAGTACGTTTATAACAATAGTTATACGGGACTTTATTTTCTGTACATTTAGTACGTTTTACTAACTTATTTATTACTTTATTTAATACGGCTTAGCGATAATGTAAGCCTTTTAAGAACTGCTGTATATTTACTTTAACCACTGGGCTTGTGAGACATTTTTGGGTTTGCCGGCTGTTCGTGCCGCCTTTTTCCTTTGTTTTAGGTGACCGTTTGCGTTTTTTTAGTTAGTTTAGCATTTCTACAAGCATTAGCGCCTTGCTTAGTTTAAGCTACACTATAATACTGTATTACGATTGGTTTTTGAACTTGTTTTTATTATTGTTATTTTTGTTATTTTTATTGTTCGTTTTTTATATATAGAAGATAATTAAAACGCTAGGCTTACTGTTTTGTTTATTATAGCCGTTTTTTTGTGCGTAGTTTTGCACGCAATAAAAAGCTAATATATAAATAGTTACGCGAATATTAGGGATATTAATGCTTATTTTGAGCATATTAGTTATAGTAATAATATTTCCTTTTTAAACTTAGTATTTAAAAATATTACGTTTTTTTAATTTGGATTTAACTTTATTATAATATATTGGATAGCTAAGTACTTTTTTTAGTACTTTAATATACTATATAGTACTACTATATATAATTATAAGCATATTTATATTATACTACACTTATTAATAACCTAGCTTATTTTAAATTAGTTTAATTATATTTTAGTTTAATATATAATATTATATATAGTAATTAATATTAAGGCGTATTATAAACTAGTAGAATAGCTGGACGCAAGTTAAATTAAGCTTTGCTACTTTATAAAAAACCATTTTGTTATATAGTAGTAGTATTACTATAAGAAAGATACGCTATATATTAGTAATAGTTATTACTTTGTTTAACTAGATAAAATATTAGTAAAATGCCTGCTTTATTAGTACAAATAGTAATAACTTGTTTTTAATAGTGTTTAAAATTATATAGTATTTGTTAATAATAATCCGGTTAAGCTGCGCTATATTATATATATAGTTTAAAAACCTTTAAAATAATTTAGTAATTGCTAATTTAAGCGTTATAAATATAATAGCTATTAAAAAACTAAGCGGTTGTGCGGCGCAGAATACGTTAGCTGTAATTTGGGCTTTTTTGTATTGCTATACTATGTTTTGCCGGAGTAATAATAGTAGTACTACTATAATTATTATTTTATTTAACTTAGTATATACCGGCAGTAGGAATAATAAGCTTTTATTACTACTAGTACTTACAATTTGTACAACAAGGTTTATGCTTGTTTTAATTGCTTTAATTATAGCGTTTTAGCTTGGCCGGAACGTGGCCCCCTTATTGCTTAATATTTACTATAGCTATTGTAATATGTTTGTTTTATATAGTTATTAGAGTTGTTGAATATATATCTTGATTGTTTTGCTTATTAGCAGTAGTACTTGCCGGCTATTCCTTTCGCTTACAAATAAACTTTAAAGCACGCCGAGCTATAGGAACTAGTGCTACTATAAGCTAATGTTTTTAAATTAGGCTTACTACTTCTTTAATTTAAATAATGTTTAGCTTAGCTGCTGTTTATATGTAATATAGGCAATATATAAGTTGTACGCTACTTATAAATTAATAGTTTTGTTTTTAATAGTAGTGCTTACTTATAGGTCGCTAAATACATAGCTAACGAAGTATTAACGGGCCGCCGCGATTAAAATGTATTACTAAGAATTAATATTAATAGTATAGCTTATAAGCCGCCCTATTATGCTTTCAAAATATTATTAAAGCTTATTATACTTTTAAGTATTAAATAAGGGCTTTTGTATTACTGGACTACTTTAACCCGAATTCCTAGCATGCTTATTATTATTATTATTATAATAATAGTTATTATTATTATTTTTGTTATTATTTTTGTTTTTATATTTATAATTATTATTTTTATATAAATATATAAATAGTAATATATTAGTAGTATTGTTTTTTTATTTTTTTTTATTATTTGTTAATAATAATAATAATAATAATATATTGCTTTAATATATTTAGAACTACTAATATACTTTATATAACGCTTTTTAATAATATTTGGCTTGTGCGTTTATATGTTCTTTGCTTTTATTACTACTTAGCTTTTCTTTATTATTTTTAAAAAACTAAGCTATAAAGTTGCTTAACTAGAAATATAAGCTGGTTTAAGTTGTTATAGGCTGTATATTGCTTTAAATTGTTTTTTAAAATAGTACTACGAACTAAAGGTACTAAATTAGCAGTTTACTTATTTTGGCTAGCAAGTACTAATAAATAATTTTAATTAACTATTGGATATTGTAACTTTTGTAATACTATATAATAAAGTAAATAAGGCTATAGTGGATAAAAATGCTACGGATCCCGCCGGCAACTATATTACAAATGTATAAGCCTAAGATTTTTTGTGATTGGCTAGGCTGCCCGCTCGTTATATGTATTAGTACTAGTAGCCGTTTGTAAAACCCGTTTAAAGCGGCTTTATATATATAAGCAGTACGGCAATAATATGTATTACTAATCTATATTACGTTTTAACCGCCCGAGTATATATAGAGCTATTAAGTATATAACGCTTTATTGCAGCTGCTTATAATCCGATTAAATAGCTAGTTATTACCGGCCATACTTTTTATTTGTAGGACCAGGTTGTTACGCGCGTTTTTAAGGAATGAGTAGCTGATGGTGGTGTGGCCAGCGTTGTTTTAAAGGTTAGTTTAATTGATGGGGGGAGGGGCGGACAAAAGGTTGGTTGTGGTATTGTTATCCGCGTTACTTAAGAAAAGCAGCTGCTTATATAGCACTGCTTTAGTCTCCTTAATAAGGCTATATAGGGCGTTTTATAAGGTTTTAATAAAGAACCGGATTTTATTAAAAATGACTTTATTGCCGTCCTAGTTAATAGTACCCTGCTTAGGCGAATTGTATATAAGTGCTATACTGTATATATGTGAGCTACGGATTTAGTTAATAGGTATTAAATATAAGTTAATTGCTAAAACGTACGTTAAAAACTGCTTTATTATTAGCTGTACAAATAATAGTAATAATAGGCTGGCTTGCTATACTTTATTTAAGCTGTATTTAGCTATTTTTTATTACTTAGCTTGTATTGCATTTTTAACTTTACGGAACCCTTGTACTAATACTAAGTATTGCGTAATTTTAACGAATATAAATAATATTAAAGTATAATATTTAGTTTTAAGCTATGCGCCGTTTAGTTAAATCCTTATTATAACAAACATACTAATTAAAACACTGTTATACAGCAAGTTAAGGATTGTGTAGTTTAATAGGGCAATATATAGGTTGAGTATAGCTGTATTAAGTACTGCTTTACAAGCCTACTGCTTTTAGTTATTGCAGTTTTAGCAATACGAAAGGAACACGTTTACATACTTGTTTAGGACTTCTAATTAATCCTTTTGCTATTTTGTCAATATAAATAGTAAGTAATTTAATATAATAACGTATTATACAGGTATTTATTATAAGTATAAGAAAGTATAGCTAAATTACTTAGTATAATTATCCAGTAATTTTTTTATTATTATTATTTTTTATAGCTATATAGGTTTAAGCTATAATAGGTTATTAATTACTAGTTTATATAATATAAGTAATGCAGGATATAATAATTGCACCGCTATATATATTATATGTACTACGCGGCCAAAGCTTTTTTATATAATACGTTTTACTTTAGTTTTTTTAAAGTAATTTCCTATTATTACTATTAAGTTATTATTCTTTTTTATTATTAATTTAAAGAAAACTACGGCAGCTATATAAAGTTGCTTTTTTTTAGTAATTATAAAATAATGTTAAAAATGCCTAGTTTAGCTTATATACTTTATAAACGGGTTGGTTTTACAGATTTTATTTTAATATCTGTTATTACTATGTGTGCTAAGTTAGTTAAAATAATTATGGACTAATTTAGTGTTTTAATGCACTATTATGCTAGGATTGTTAAGCTTATAATTATAATGCTTGGATTATAATATAGGCATAATAAGTATTAGTGGTATTATTGCCCCTAATAATAATAGTACTATATTTAATTAGCTTACTTTAAAGTATTAGCTTTTTTTACTAGTGCGAAAAAACATTTAATACAAAATACTTTTGTATTACGGCTAATAATTAGAATATTTAACTGCGTTTTACTTTAGTTGCTTATATTATATTAGATTTACTTAGTTATATAGGCTTTTATAATACTTTTGTATTTTATTAATACTTTTTTTCCGTACTACGTATTAGTAAAGTTAGTTGTTTTTTTCTTTATTATATACTAAGTTATTATATTATAAGCTGTTAAGCAATTTAATAAGGGTTATAGTTAAGTTAAAATAAACAAGTTAGTTAAGGTTATTAAAAGTTAAAATAAGGTTGGGGATTTATGTAATTCGTTTCGCCAAATTTTATTGTTTTTTAATGCTTAATAAATAGGTAAGATTTTTAAAAGTATAGCTTATTATAAACTATTTTATTACAGTATATTGGTAAACTTGGCAAATAATAAGTTAGAATTTTAGAATATAAATAAATAAGTATATTAACTATATAATTATAAGAATAAAATTGGGAATAAGTTTGAAAAAGAAAAAGAAAAGCAAATAATACTTAAATAAAAGGTAAAAGGATAAAATTATACTTACTGTTTTATTGGGGATAAAAGGAAATAGGGAAAATAGTATACTTTGGATTTTTTTTGTTTTATTTTATATATTTTCCTTTTTTTCCTTCTTTTCCTCCCTTTTTTGTTGGTTTTGGCAATCCGGTGTTTGAATTAGTATTCCTTCCCCTTTACTTTTGTATTTCTATTTAAGTATACTTGGTTAATACGTATTACTGCAGTATTTATTGTACTACGGACCTTAATAACAATTAAAACTAGTAAAAAAAGTGGAAATAAAGTTGGTAAAAATAAGTACATGATTCTAAATAGCATTATAACTAGTAAGGTAGAGAAAAAAAAAACATAATAAAAAATACTGCTAAATTAGATTTGTGGTTTGGATGACTAATGCGCTCGGTTACAAGGATAATTAATGAATAAAAAGAAAACCGGTTAATTAATATAAATTAAGGTCGAGTTAGTAGAACTGCTATATCCGGGCTAGATTGCTAATTTAAAGGAAAACTATAAATATTGTGTACTAAAGTTAAAAGTAAACATATAAGGTTGTTTATAAAACCTATGTTAATTATATTGGGAATATAAATAAATAAGTAATATATGTACGGCAATAAGAAAATAATAGCTGTTATATAAAGCTATTATATATATTAGTAATAAAAACTACTTTTATATTAATAAATTTGCTTTATATTTTGTTATTATAGCTTATATATTATATAAACTAAGAATATATATTTTTTGAATTTTATTTTATATATAAAACTAATTATAACTTTTTATAATGTATTATAATATTATTTTATATACTTTATTATTGTTATATTTACTTTAAAGTAAGTTAGTTTTTATAAAATTATATAATTAAATAGTTTTTTGTACTTATATTAATTAGTTAAAATAAAACTTAAGTTATATTAAGCCGCACTTTAATTACACTTATTAATTACTATTTTTTGTTATAAACTAGCTTATATATATATGTATAAATAATAATATTTGTTTTATTATTGTTATTATTTTAAGTTTAATATAACCGGAATAATAAATTTAACTTATTTATATAAATATAGCTAAAATATAAATAAATATAAATATATATAGAAAATATGTAAGAAAAATACAAGGAAAATAAAAGGATTATAATTTATTGTTATTAAATTAAAATATTTAAATTTAGAATATCTTATTTTATTTATAAAATAACTAACTAAGTTTTAAAAACGCTGGCTAATTATATATATATATATATATATTTACTTTATATATAATAAAATTTATTTTATATATATAAGCTTTTAGTTTTACTATAAATACTTTATAATATTATATAGTATAGCAATATTTATATTAATAATAGTATAAAGAAAGTTAATTAGGAAAATTATAGTTAAATAATTTAATAAAAATAGTTATATAGTTATAATATATAAGAAAACCTTAATTATATATATATATAAAAAGTATTATTTTTATAACTATATAAACCAAACTTTTTAAAAATATAAATTAACTTATTAGTATTATTTACTAATTTATACTATAATAATATAATAAACCTTTATAAATATAAGTTTAACTAATATAATTTATTTATATATAGTTTATTTTATATTAAAACTAAAAATTTTTTAAAAATATAAGTTTAGTTAATATAATTTATAGCTTATTTTATAATAAAACTATATATTTTATATAGTTTTTAAATAATTCCTTAGAAATATAGGTTTACTAAATAAAATATTATAGTTTATACTATATAATATAAAGTAATAAACTTTTTAAAAGTATAGGTTTAATTAATATAATTTATAGCTTATTTTATAATAAGATTATATATTCTTTATAATTTTTAAATAATTCTTTAAAAATATAGTATTATAAACTAATAGTATAGCTATACTATATATTTAAAGTTTATAACTAGTAATAGGATGGATATTTAAAGAATAAACCGGGATTACTAGGAATTAAAGTTATATAATAGGATTACTTAGTAAGGGGTGGATTACTAAGGGTAATTAGGGTAATTAAGTGAGCATAATTACTGGAAAAACTAGGGGTAATTAGGTGACCGCAATTACTAAAAGGAATTAAAAGTAATTAAGTAATTATAGTTATAAAGTAAAAAAAAGAATAGTTATATATTAAAAAATAGGTTTTTATATTAAAATATTTACTATTTTACTTATTAATTTAAATATTTAGTTAGTTTTTAAAACTAATTAAATAATGTAAATATTTTAATAATATGATTATATATTATAAAAAGTATAACTTTCCTATATAATGTTTATAATTGCTTTTACTTTTAAAAATAATAAACTTATATTAACTATATTTTTATAAATTATATATAATAATATAAAAATATAGATTATTATATATAAGTTTATTAAATAAAATACTATAGTTTATTTTACTTAGTATAAAGTAATAAATTCTTTTAAAATATAAGTTTAGTAAATTACTATATTATATTAGGAAATAAAACAATTTAAACTATTTAATATAATTTATCCCGCTTAATAATATATAATTATAAATAGCTTTAGTTATTTAATTTTATTAAAATAAAATAAGTATTAATTTATAGTATTTTTATTTATTTATTTATTTATTAATAAGAATACGTATTTATTCCTTATTTTTTTTATAATAAATAAATTTTTAATAAAATATATATATTATATTGTATTATATTATTATTAATTTATTAGTTATTATATTATAATACGTAAAATAAAAAGGGTTTTTATTTTGTATATATGTACGTATATATATAAATATGTAATATATAGTAATAAAAAGGAATAAAAATATAAAGGAATAAATAAATAAATAAATGAATAAATAGGTATATATATTAGTATATGTGTATATAAATATAAATTACTAATTAACCGATTAACTAACTAAAAACCTAAGCGATTATAGTTGTATTATATTATAAAAATAAAAAAGGTAAATATAAGATATAAAAGGGATAATAAATCGGCGAAGGGCCGTTTAAAAAATCGGTGGGGACTAGGGTTGACGAGAAATCGGCTGAGGGTACGCCCGTGGGCTTGGCACGAGCGCGCCCCTAGTAAAATAAATCAGCCGAGGGCTTGGGCGGGGATTGGCTAAAGGATAGGCTTGCTATTATTGCCCCGTACGCCCGTTTAGCAATACCCCGTTACCCGTTATTAGCTTTATTAACTATTAATATTTAAGTTAAAACTAATTATTATATTAATTTATAACGAATAACCGTTTTAAGCTTTTAAATAATAAACTATTAATAATTCGTTTTATATTTACTACTATTATTATTGCTAACGTACTATACGGGTTAGCTGCGCACACGGGTTAGCTGCGCACTTTTTTGGACTTTCGTACGTAAAATCAAAATAACTCAACTATAATATAAAAAATTAATTTGTATTATTCGAATTCGCTTTTATTAGATATTTCTACTTTGTTTTAATATATATACGTATTATATCCAGGTTTGCTACAAATTCTACAGCATTTTTTTTATATAGTGCTACTTTTTATATAACGACTACTTATTTGTACTTCTTTAATTATTTATTTTTTAACAGCTTTTTTAGCTTTTTAATTTTAACTTTTTTATATAGTAAGTAATTTTTTAACTTATAAACGTTTGTTTTTTGTATAGCAATATTAGCTTAACTTATAGTTTATTTTACAAAGCTTAGCTATTTTAGTTTATAGTAGTATAACTTAGTACTTTAATATACTTGTCTTTTTTGTAATTAAATTAATTGCATTTAAAATAGTTATTAAAAAGCTATTTTAATATTATATAACTTTATTTTTAATAAATTAGGCTTATTATTTAGCATTTTTTTTATTATATAAAGTTTTTAACTTTTAATTACTAAGTTTTATATAAAGCTTATAAAACAATCCTAATAGTGTTTTAATAGGTTTTTTTATTGTAAGTTAAGAAATAATATATTCTAAGTTGTACAAAACAAAGCTAGTACTTTTAAACCCTTTTTAAATATTATTTTTAATTATTAAAGCTTTAAATACTTAGTAAAATACATTAAAAAAGCTAACCTTATTAACGTATATAATACTTAATTATATAAGTTTATTAATTACTTTACTATATACCTGTTTTAAAAAGCTAAAATAACTAATATTAAAAAGCTAAAGCTTATATAATAAATATATAGGTATATAAAGTGTAATAATTTTATAATTTTTAATATAAGTTTTAAAATTAACTAAATAATAGCTTTTATAACTATTTAAAATTAAAAAGTAGTAAATACCTTTTATATAATAAGTTATATATTAATTAAAATGTTTTATTTAATTTAAACTTTTTGTATTTATAGTTCAGCTATTAATTATAATAGTAATCCTTTATTTATATAGTAAATTAGTATTAAAATACTAAAATAATAAATAAGTAAGCTTTATTAAAATAATATATAGTAGTATTATATATTTATATAAAAAAACAGCTTAAATAACTATTAACTATTTTTAATTGCTTTATTATACAAATTTTAGTTTTTTACGTTAGTTAAACAATATAATAACTATTTTAAATAATATTTTGCTTATTATAAAGCTTATTTTATTAAAGTTATAAATATTTTCTTTTAAAATACTATAAGTAGTAATTATATTTTGTATAAAAGTAAATTATATTTAATATATATTAGGATTTTTGTATAAAACTTTTTAGTAATTAATTTAATAATTAAAGCGTATATAAATATTAAGTTATTATTGTATAAAAATTAAAGCTTAATTAATACTAATTAAAGATGCGTTACATATATATAGTAGTAAATTAGCTATATTTTTAATATTAACCAACTTTAACGGAAATACTTACATATTTAAGTTAAAAATATATTATATAATTAATTCCTTTTTATATTTTATTAATTAGTATAAAAATAAGCGTATTGTATTTTGTAATGCAATTTTATAGCGTTGCGTATAAAAGGTAGATTTAGGAATATTGTATATTTTTGCAGCGTTTGAACGAAAAGTTTTTAGTTTTGCTATAAAGCTTGTAATATAAACTGTATATTATTTTCTTCGTACAAGTTGAATATATTTAGTTATTAAAAAATATAAAAAAAAAAAAGTATGTATAAAAATCTAAGTTAATGCGCAGCTGACCCGTGTGCGCAGCTAACCCGTGTGGTACGTTATTTACTATTTAAAAAACAGCTTTATTAAAACTGCTTTTGTTTTGTTAAACTTTGTTTATATTGCTTTGCGTAGCTTTTATAACCCGATTTGCTTATTTATATAATATAATAATTATTAGTTTTTCGTTTATTATATTTGCGTTGTTTTGCTTTCTTTTTATTAAAACTTTTTGTTGTATAATATTTACCGGAATATTATATTAAATAGTATATAATTGTTATTCGTAAATTATTTATAGAAAAACGCAATAAACTACGTTGGTATTTCTAAGTTTATTTTTGCCGAATTCTCCGTTTTAAAGTTAAACATATATTTAAATATTAGTAATTACCCGTATTAAATAAGCTTAACTAATAAACTAATATAGTTTTTTAAAAGTTATTATTTATTATATTACTTATTAATTTTTAGTATAGCTATAAAATATAATAGTAAATTAATATAAATATATTAAATAACTTTTTAATATAATAATATAATATAAAATTTAAATATATTGTTATTTAGTTTATAAAACGTTTAAATTGCATTATTGCTTTTTGTTTTTTTATTACTTGTTTTTCGTTTTGCTATATAATATATTGTTGTATAAAGCTTTTTAATAATGTTGTTTAATAATATTTATTGCTTGTTTGTAAAACAAATATTATATTACTTTTTTATTTTAGTTTAACTAAATAAAAATACTTATATATAATAATAAAAATACTAAATTTAGTATTATTTATATTGTATTATTAAATTATTATAATTTTTAATTATAAATAACCAGTTTATAAATATTTTTAAATTAATGTTTATAAGTTATTATAGTATTTTATATAATATAATATTTATATACTTTTAATATTATTTTACTTTATATTAAAATAATATTTTTAGTTATGTTAACTATTATTATATTTAATATTTATTTTAATTTATAATTTTACTATATAAAACTTTAAAAACTAAAAGTATATTATTATTATAAAGTTATATTATATTTTTATTATTAAAATGTTATATTTAACTTATTTTTTATATTTATATTAATTTTTAATTAGTGTTATTAAGTTCGTTTATTATATATTACTGCTTTTTTATTTATTTATAAACTATATTTTTATATAAAAAAAGTATTTAATTCTAATTAGTATTTATTAAATTAACGGGTTTATTATTATTATAATTTTTATTACTATTATTATTACTATTATTATTATTATTATTATTATTATTATTATTATTATTATTATTATTATTATTTATATTATTACTATTTATATTATTTTTATAATTATTATTATTATTATTATAACTTTTATTATTATAGCTTTTATTATTACTATTACTTTTTTTATTTAATATTAATATTAAAGCTAATAATGTATTTTTTATTTAGTTTTTAGTTTTTATTTTAAATTACTAATTAGTTACTTAAATAAAAAAAAACTACTAATAATAAACGTTTGTATATTATAATACAAAACTGTTATTATTAACTTTAATTTTTAATATTAACTTATTTACTTAGCTTTTTTAGTTTTACAAATTAATTTACTTATATATTTTTTAATAATGTTTTTATATTACTTTTTTAATTATATAAATATAATTATATATTTAATAACTTAGTTTATTTATAATTAGTAATATTAAATATATATTAACTATTTATATTAAGTTTAACTAAACTAATATTATAAACTTTTATTAATTATATATTATTAAAACTTATTATACTTATTTAACATTTATTTAATATTATTATATTAACTTTAATATATATTTTATTGTTTTTAAATAAGTTTATAATTAATAAAAACTATATAATTAATTATAGTATTTAAACTAAATATTATAAAAATAGTAATATTTAAAAATATAATAATATTAATTAATTTATTTAATAATTAACTTATATATATTTTGTTTTTTATTATTAATAAAAACTATTAATAAATTGTTTTTTATTTTAATTTCTTTAAATATAATTAGTTTATTTTTATTTAATTATTAATTAAAAGTTTATTATAATACTACTTATTTTATAAAATTGGAAGTTTATATAAGTTTAATAAAAAACCGGAAATTTATTATAATTTTATATATAATTATTAAATTAAAAGTTTATTTTTTAATTAAACTATTTATTATTAATAAAACTATATATATTTAAATATACTAATAATATAATAGTTTTATTATAAGTTATTTATATTATTATAATTATTATATTATAATTTTTACGTATTAACGTTAATTATATTTTTATATATTATAGTTTTTAAAAAAGTTTATTTAATATAAAACTAAAAGTTTACTTTTTATATATAATTATTAAATTAAAAGTTTATTTTTTAGTTAAACTATTTATTATTAATAAAATTATATAACGTGGTTTACTATCACCTCGCCATTATTATTACCTCGCCACTTTTTGAAAATACATACGTATTTAAAATTATACTTTAAATAAAAGG
>MU281579.1:0-13581 GCA_022385595.1 Xylaria palmicola
ATAAAAAAACCTATTAAAATACTATTAGGATTATTTTATAAGCTTTATATAAAACTTAGTAATTAAAAGTTAAAAACCTTATATAATAAAAAAAATACTAAATAATAAGCTTAGTTTATTAAAAATAAAGTTATATAATATTAGAATAGCTTTTTAATAATTATTTTAAGTATAATTAATTTAATTACAAAAAAAACAAGTATATTAAAATACTAAGTTATATTACTATAAATTAAAATAACTAAGCTTTATAAAGTAAATTATAAGCTAAATTAATATTGCTGTATAAAAAATAAATATTTATAAGTTAAAAAATTATTTATTATATAGAAAAGTTAAAATTAGAAAGCTAAAAAAGCTATTAAAGAATAAATAATTAAAAAAGTACAAGTAAATAGTTGTTGTATAAAAAGTAGTATTATACGAAAAAAATACTGTAGAATTTATGGTAAACCCGGATATAATGCGCGTATATATTAAAACAAAGTAGAAATATTTAGTAAAAGTGAATTCGAATAGTATAAATTGATTTTTTATATTATGGTTAAGTTATTTTGATTTTGCGTACGAAAGTTTAAAAAAGTGCGCAGCTAACCCGTGTGCGCAGCTGACCCGTGTAGTACGTTATATAAAATAAATTCTGTAATTTAAAGTTATTTTAAAAAAGTGTATTAAATTTGTAATAGTAAACAAATATTACTATAAAGCTTAAAAAAGCATAATTGGAAATATATATAAATATATAGTATAGCGTTTTATTATATATAAAAAACCGCTTAACAAAAGTAAAAAATCTTTTACCGGAAAAACTAAAAAGAAAAAACAAAAATTAATATAATAACGTTTAAAGTAATTGCTATTATATTAAAATCTAATAATAACTTTATTTTTTTATAATAATTAAATTTTATAAGTATTTATAAACTAATAGTTTATTAAAAAACTAATTTATATATTAAAATTAAGCTTTTTTTAATAGTTTTTCTTTTGTTTAATAATTAATATTATAATAAAAACTAAATATTTATAAGCTTTTAAATATATTATATTTAAATTACGATTATAACTTATAATACTTTATAAGTTATTAAAATAAAATTAAAACTTTTTATAAAAAGCTTTTTAGTAATTTATTTATTATAATATTTAATTATATAAATATATTATTATTTTAATAATTTTTAATAATAAAAAAATAAAAAGTTAATAATTATTTTATATTACTTTTATTTTATATTTAATTATTTAACTAATTTACTTAGTATTACTATTTAAAGCTTATATATATAAAAAAGAAATTTTAAATTTAATATTATAAATACTTATAAAATATTTAGTTAATTTATTTATTTTTTTATAAATACTTATAAGCTTATTATTATATTTAATTATTTTTACTTTAATATTATAATAAAAGTAAATATATTTAATATAATTTTTTATAATAGCTTATATTATAATAATAAGCTTATTATTAATATAATAATTTTATATATATTTTAAATATTAATTCGTAATAAGTATTACTTATTATAATTTATTATTATTTTTATTTAAATTACTAAATTTATAAAAATTAATTATTAATTAAATATTAACTTTAATTACTTTAAAATAAATTATATATATAATATATTAATATACTTTTAATTTTCCGTAAATTATATATATTATAATACAAATTTACTTATTAAAGTAATTTAAAATTATTTTACTTTTTATATATAAAAAAAAAGATTTTAATAATTTAAAGCTTATATAGCTAAATTATTAATATTACTAATATAATATAGCTTATAATTAAAATTTACTAATATATAAATTAAGTAAATTTTAATATATATAAAATAACTTTTTTATATATTAATTATATATTTATATAAAAAAATATAAAAGCTTTTTTTATTAATAATAAAGTAAAATAAAATAAAGTTTATTATTTTAATATATTTTTTATTAATTTAGTATTTATAAAAAAACTAAATTAATTATTATATTAAAATAAAAAGCTATATTATATAACTAATATATAATAAAGCTTTAAAATTCTATAATTTTAAAATTAATATTTTTATAACTATAAATTTTTATTATATTATTATTTATAAGTATTATATTTTTAAAATTAAAATTATATAAATTAATAAACTTATTAATATTATTAAAAATATATATATTAAAACTTAAATTAATTATAATATAATTTTATAAAAAAAATAATTTTAAAAACATTTATATTATTATAAATAAGTTTAAAATATAAGCTATAAAAAGCTTTACTAATTAATTTTTAATTTTAATTATTTTTATAATTTAAAAATATACTTTTTTTTTTAAAAAAAAACAGTTAATAACTTATTTATAAGCTTTTTTTATAGCTTTTTATATATTTATTTTTATATTTATTTAAGTTTTAGCAACTTTAGTAAATATAAAATAAAAAATCTAATTTTTTAAAAATAAACTTTAAAAAAGCTAGTTAATATTTTATTATTTAATATTAGTTATAATAAACTATATAATTTAATATATTAAAGTTTATAAATTTAGTATTAATATAAATATTAATATAAAAATACTTTTAAAAAGTATTTTTTAAGCTTTTTTTTTAAAAGCTTTAATTTTATTTTTTAAAACTTTAATATTCTTTTTATTATTTAAAGCTTTTTTTTTTATTACTTTATTTTTATTTATTTTATATAAATTAAAATTGCTTTTTATTATATAAATTATTAAAATTATTTTAATAATTATTTAATTTTTTTTTATTAAAAGTAATAAATATATTATTTTAAATAAATTTATTTACTAATTATATAATAGCTTATATTATAGCTTTTTATTAAAATTTTAATATAATTTTTAAAAATATTAGCTTATTATTTTATATAGTTATATTATATATAATTTAAAATATTATAATTTAAATTAAAGTAATATTTTATAAAACTTATTTAAAGTTAATAAAAAGTTTAAAAAGTTTATTTATATTAAATATTTTAAAGTTAATTTTAGTAATTTTATTAAATTATTAATTAGTTTATTTATTAAAGTCTTTAATAAATTATATAAATATTTAATTAATAAATTATTAATATTTTTATTTATATTTATATTTAAATACTTAATATACTACTTTATTAAACTTATAAAAGTTATTAAATTACTAATTAATTATTTTATAAAAGTTTATATAATTAAGTTAATAATTTTTATATATTATTTTTTATATTTATTTAATATGTTTAATAATTTTAAATTTATATATAATATATTATTTTAAAATTATATTATAATATTATTTAAATTTAAAGAATTTTTAGCAAAGGTTTATTAAAAAGCTTAGTATTATTATTATTTTTAAATTAGTTTTTAAAAGTAATTAAAAATTAGAAATTTTAAGTATTTTTAAACTTTAAAACTATAATGTTTATTTTTCTTTAAAAACTAAATAATTTTAAAAATTATAACTTTTTATTTTAGTAATAAAATTTATTTTTTATAACAAATAATTATTTATAATATTAAATTTAGTATTATTTATAATTAATATTGTATAAATTATATTAAATTGCTTAATTAAGCTTATATTTTAATAAAATATAAAAATAATAAATAATAAAACTTTTAATTATTAGATTTTAATATAATAGTAATTACTTTAAATATTATTATATTAATTTTTTTTTTTTTTTTTTAGTTTTTTTAATAAAGAATTTTCTATATTTATTAAGCAGTTTATTATATATAGTAAAGCGCTATACTATATACTTATATATATTTTTAGTTATACTTTTTTAAGTTTTGTAATAATATTTGCTTGTTATTACAAATTTAACAAATATTATAATTATATTATTTTTATATAATTTAATTACTAAATTAAAAGTTTATTATTTTTTTATTATATAAACAAGTTAATTAAATTATTATATATAAATTACTTTAGTTTATAGTTTTTTATACAGTTTTTTATATTTTTTTTATATAATAATTAGTTAAATAAACTATATTTCTTTTAAATCCTATTTTTTAACTAATATTTTTATTATATAATAATAAAGCTTAATTTATATATACTAAAATGTAATTAGTTTGTTAATTAAATTAATAATTATATTTTGTTTTTTAATTAATTAAATTTTATATATTTTTTTTTAATTTTTTTTTCTTTTTTTAAATTAGTATTTTATTTTAAAAAAGTAATATTAAAACGTTATATAATATTAGTTTATTTTTTTAATTTATTATATAATTAATTTTAATTTTAATTTATTTTTTATATAGTATTTTTATAGTTTTATTAATAGCTTTTATATATTATATAATATTTAAAAATAAAAGTGAATTTTAATTAATTTATAAATATACTTTAAAAATAAATAAAGTTAATATAAAGTTGTTTAAAACTATTATATTATTTAATATTTTAATAGTTATTTAAAAAAATTATTTTATTATTTATATATTAATTAAGTTTTATATATAAAATATTATATATATATTTAAATAATTTATATACTTTTTTAATTTTACTTATTATTTAATATATTTTAATAAGTATTTTTTTATATATTATTTTTGTTATTTTTATATAATTATAAAATTTTTTAAATATAAAATTAATTTTTAAATTATATATTAAATAATTCAAAAGTTTTTAATATATACTAATTTAATATTTATATAATATTTCTTAATTATTATATAAAAATATTAATTTAAAAAATATAGTAACTTAAAATAATATTATTATATTAATTATATAAAAAACTTAATATTTACTTTTTTATATAGTATTTATTATTACTTTATAATTAAAATTATAATTATTTTTAATTATAAACTTAAATTTGCTTAGTACGTTATTATATAATTAATAATAATAGTAAAACTTTTAAATTTTTTTTAAAATTACTAAATTTACTTTATATTTTTTATAACTAAATATTAACTAAAGTTTTTTTATATAAAAGTATTTAAATTACTTATATAATTTTTAAAGTTTTGTTTTTATAAAATAAATAATTACTTTATATAATATTATATTAAAAAATAAAAATAATATTAATATATTTAAAATATAATAAATTATTATATTAAAGTTATTTATATATTATATTATATTAATTAATTTATAAATATTATTATTTTTAAAACTAATTTTAATTATATTTAAAATTTAATTAATTTTTATATAAAAGTATAATTTTATATATATTTTTAATTAAGCTTTACTAATTATTAAAAAGTTTAATATACTTATATTTTATAGTTTTTTTTAATATTTTATATAATAATAATTATAAAATAAAAATTAATTTAAAAACTTTATAATTATATAATTTTAAATATTTTTTTTATTATATAATATATAAATATATTATTTATTAAAAATTAAATAATTATTTTTTTATATTTATATTTAAAATAGTTTTTTTTTTTTTAATTTAAAGTATTTTTTATATTTTATTAAATATATTAAAAATTTAGTAAGTAAAAAAGTTTATTTAAAATAAAATATTAGTTTTTTATATAAGCCTTTTTTTTTAAAATATATTTAATTAATTAATTTTTTTTTTATAATATATAAAGTATTTTTTATTTACATAAAAGTTTAAAAAAGTAATATTTTATTAGTTTTATTATTTAAATTATTTTTTATTAACATTTTTTAAAAAAAACTTTATATAATAGTTTATATAATTCCTTTATATATATTATTAATTAATATAATAAATATTTTTTACTTATTATATAAAGGATTTTTTTTAATTATTAGTTATAATTTAAAAGTATATATAAAAGTTTATAAAAAAACTTTTATATATTAGTATTTAAAATATTAATATAATAATAAACTTAAAAATACTTTAATATATTTATATAAGTATTATATTTAATTATATTTTGTTTTAATAACTTATATTAAATATATATTATACTTGTATTATTTTATTAATTATTAGTTTTAATACTTTATATAATAATTTATTAAGATTTTTTTTTTATATAATATATTATATAAATATTTTGTTAATATAAATATTTTATTAAGTTTTTTATTTATTATATATATAAATTTTAAATTTATATTTTTTATTAATAATAATATTATATATTTTAAAAAAAATAAATATATAACTTATATTATAAATTATTTAATAAAACTTAAAATTATTTATTATATATATTATAAAAATTTATAATATTGCTTATATAATATTAAGTAAATAATAATAAGAAATTCTACTAAAAGTAAATATACTTACTATAATACGATAATTAACTAAATTTAAAAAAAATACTATTATATAATATATAATTAACTTAAATTTATAATTATTTTTGCTTTAAATAAATAATATTAAAAATATAATAAATTATTTACTATATATATATAATATACTTTTAATTAGTATTAATTAAGCTTTAAACTTTATATAATAATAATTATAATTAAAAATATATTTTAATTATTAAATTAATTACTAATAAGTTTTTTATAAAAATCTTAATATATATAATAAGTAGTTTAAGTTTGTACAAAATATAATTAATAAATATAAAATTTAAAAAGTAAATATTTATAACTTTAATAAAACTAAGTTTATTATAAGCAAAATATTATTTAAAATAGTTATTATTTTGTTTAACTATTATAATAAACTATAAAATATTTAGTAAAGTAATTATAAATAAATTATAATTATTTAAAATATTAATTTATATAATTATACTTTATTATTATATATTATTTTAATAAATAAATATTATTTATTATTTTATTATAAAAATACTTAATTATTAGCTAATTAAATAATTATAATAATAAAAAACAATTAAATAATAAATAAATATAATATTAATTAAATTTAATATTTTAATAAGTATATAATAGGTTATATAAAGGGTATTTATTATTTATTAATTTTAAAAAGCTATAAAAGCTAATATTTTGCTAATTTTAAAATATACTACAAAAATAATAAAATTATTATACTTTATATATTAATATATTTATTATATTAACTATAGCTTTCAAATATTAAGTATTTTAGCTTATTAAAACAATTGTATAATAAATAAATTAAATATTTAATATAGCTATATATTTTATATATTTTAAAAAAGGATTTTTTTTATTATTTTATAAAACATATAATACTTTTATAATAAAATTAAATATTTAAATAGAATTTTAAAATATAAAATTAATACTATATAATTTAAAATATATAATTTTATAACTTATTATTTAATTATTAATTAAAATACTATTTAAATTATTTAATAAATTATTAGTATTTTAAAAATTAAAAATATTATATAACTTAATTAAAGCTTAAAAATAAATAAACTTTATTATAAATAAAATTATATAATATTAAAGTAATTTTTTATAAATTATTTTAAAAGTAATTAAATAAATTAATAAAAGTATAATAATAATTATATATAAGTTAATATTATTAAAAAGTAAAAATATAATATTTTAAAAAGTAAATAAATTATTAAACTAATATTACTATGTAAAAAAAAATATATATATAAAATAAAAAGTTATTTACTATATAAAAAGTAAATAATTTTAAAATAATAAAAGTAATTTAAAATTAAATAACTAATAAAATATATATAAATAGTTATTATATAAAATAAATAACTATATATTAATAATATTATAAAATATATAATAAGCTTAAATATAATACTTATATATATTAAAATAATATAAAAATATTTAGTAAAAATAATTTTAAATAGTTTTAATTAATTTTTTTTATTATAATTAAATTATTACGTATAATTGTACAAAAGTACTAAAAACCTAATAAAATATTTATATTAATAAAATGTTTATATAATATATTATATATAAATATAATTAATATTTGGTTTATTTAATAATAGTTATAATTTATATTTATATTAAAGTATATATTTATTATATAATAAATTTACTTTTATATATAATTAAACTTAATATTATAAATAAAATAGTTTTTTATATAACTTTTAAAAATAATTAAAAATATTATATAATATTAATTCTTTATAATTTCAAGTTTTTAATATATATTAATAAATAGTTTTACTTTATTATATAATAAGTTATAAAGTTTTTTAAAAAACTATATATTTATTTAAAAATATAACTTTATTATATACTTTATATATTAATAAAAATTAATATATATATTAATACTTATAAAATTAAATATAATATATAAAATAAATAATTATTATATAAGTTTTAAAGAATTATAAAATACTAAATATTTAATAATTAATTAAAAATTCAGTTTATAACCTAATTATATTAAAAGTTTTTATATAATTAATTATTATTTATATTTTATTATAAGTTATTATTTAATTATAAATAAAATATTTAGTATATAAAAGTAAAATATTTTTTTTTTAAATAACTTAAATATTATATAAAAGTTTAATTTAATTATTATATATAGTTATATATTTAAAATAAAAAAATTTAAAGTTAATTAATTTATTATATAAAAAGTAAATTATATTATATTTAGTTATTTAAAAGTATAGTTTTTTTTTATAATTTATATTAAGTATATAAAGTAATTTCTTTTTATAATTACTTATATATTATTTTTTTTTAATATAATAATAAGCTATTAATATATTATATAATTAATTATTTAAAAATTAATATTTTTTTAATTTTTAAAGTTTTTTATATATATTATTTAAAGTTATTTTAATATATATATATTATATTAATATTTATTAATGTAATATATAAAATATAAATTAATTTTATTAATTATTATATTATTAAAATTAAAAGGTTTTTTATTATATATATTTAATTTTATATATTATTAAATAATTTTAAATAAAAAGCTAGTTTTATTATTAATATATTTATATATAAGCTATTATTTTTAATTAATATTTAACTTTACTAAATTATTAGTAATTTAATTAGCTATTATATATAATAAATTTATATATAAACTAATTATAAAAAAAATATATTATTTAATTATATATAATAATTTAGTTAAAAGTTTTATATAATAATAAATATTTAAATATAATATATATAATAAAAAATAATTAATAATAAAATTATTTATTATTTCTTTCAAGTTTTATAAAAGCCTTTTATTAGTTAAAAAAGTTATTATAATTACGCAAAATAAAAGTAATTTTTTTATTAATTATTATATAATTAATTTTTAAATATAATTATATAATAACTTTAAAAAATTAAAATAGGAATTTAAGTTTAAATTAAAAATAAACCCGTTTTTATTTTTTATTAATTTATAATTATATTATATATAATACAATTTACTAATTAATATTAATTTAATAATATATAAAATAAGTCCGTATATTTAATACTAAATATAATACTAAAATAAAAATATTTTAGTATTACTATTTATTTTAATTTTTTTTTTTTTTTTTTAAATATAAAAGTAAAACCTTCTTATATAAGAATTCCTTTTTTTAAAAATAGGAGTTCTATTAATAAATACCGCTTACTTAGCTAAATTATAATACGAAAAAGTATTATAAATTATATACAACTAATATTAATGTATTAATATATATATTATATTAGTATTTACTAATATAATATATAATATATAAATTAATTTTATTTATTATTATATTTTTAAAATTAAAAGGTTTTTTATTATATATATTAAAATTAATATATTATTATATAATATTTAGTAAAATTCTAGTTTTTTTATTAATATATTTATATATAAGCTATTATTTGTAAGTATTTAACTTTATTAAATTATTAATAGTTTAGTTAGCTATTATATATAATAAATTTATATATAAAAAAGTTATATAAAAGGTATATTATTTAATTATATATAATAATTTAATTAATAATATTGTAATTAATATATATATTTAAATATAATATATATAATAAATAAATTTATTAATAATAAAGTTGTTTATTATTTCTTTTTAGTTTTATAAAAGCTTTTTATTAGTTAAAAAAAATTATTATAATTATATAAAAAAAAGGTAATTTTTTTGTTACTTATTATATAATTGGTTTTTAAGTACAATTGTACAATAGTTTTAAAAGCTTAATATAAAAATCTCGTTATACTTAAAATTAACTCGTTTTTATTCTTTATTAATTTATAATTATACTATATATAATATATTAATTAATATTAGTTTAACAATATATAAAGTACATTTATATATTTAATATTAAATATAGTATTAAAATAAATAATATAATTATATAATTATTTATTTATATTTTTTATTTTTAAGTGCAAAAATAAAACCTTTATATATAAAAATTCCCTTTTTAAAAAAGGAATTTTATTTGTAAATGCCGTTTATTTAACCAAGCTTTAAGCTTAGTTAAACTGTAGTATAAAAAAGTATTGCATATTATATACAATTAATACTAATATATTAACAATAGTTTTAATTAAAACTTATTTATAAAAAAAGTATTTTTATTTAATATTATATTAATAAATAATTTAAATTAATATTTAATTTTTTAATGAAATAAAACTCTTAATTTAATAGTTATAATAATAATATTTATGAAAAATAAATAAATTAATTTAATAAATTAATTTATAATTATTATTATAATATTAATAAGTTTATAATAAATTAAATTTAAAAATTTATAAATAATTTTTTATAAATATAATAAAACTTAATAAAGTATTTAATTTATTATATTTTTAATAATATTTGTTTTTATTTTAAAATATATTATATATTTATTTATATAATTATTAGTATTTTTTTTAAAATTAAATTAATAAAATTTCCGTTTTAATAACCTGTTTATTTTTGTTTTTTTTAAATAACTTATTAGTAAATTATTATAATATAATTTTATTAATTAAAAGTATATTACTTTTTTTTAAAAATATATAAGCTTTATTATTATATAGTAATAAAGTATTTAAAATACTTTATTAAAGTTTTATTGGTTTTTTATATTAAATTTAACGTTAAATATAATAGTATTTTAAATTTCGGTTTTAAATATTTTAAATAAAGTTTTAAAAAGTATAACTTAGTATTAAATTTAAAATATTATTTATATTAATAATAATTTCTGTTTATTTATATATTATTATTTATATAAAAATATTTTAAATTATAAATAATTTTTTAATATATAATTTATTAATTAGAATTTTTAAATATTTATTATTAATTTTTATATTAATAATTATAATTTTTTTATAATATAAATAATAAATTACTATTTAATTTTAACTTTATTATATAATTAAATTAATTTAATAAACTATTAATTTTGTTTTTTTTACTATTTTTATAACGTATAATAAAATTAATTAATATTAAATATATATATTATTTAGTTTATTTTTTATTAAATTTAAATATTTTTATAAAAGTTTATAAATTATTATAATTTATAAAAACTTTAATAAGTGATTTATTATTATTAGTATTTTTTTATTTAAAGCATTATATTTTTATTTTTATTTTATAAACTTATAAAAATAAAATAAAATAAGTTTTTATTAACTTTAATTATTTTTTTAAATTAAATTACTTATATATATAATATTAAAGCTATTAATTTTTAATAATATTTGTTTTTTAAAGTTAAAATATATAAAAAAATAGCTTTTTTAAATATTTTTTTAGCTTTTTAAAAAGCTTTTATTATAAAAGTATTTAAAAAAATTCAATTTTTTTTTATTTTTAATTTACTTATTTTTAAATATTTAAAAAAAAAAGCTAAAATTTAAAAATACTTATTAATAAAATGTTAATAAAAGTTATAAAACTTTATATATTGTTAAAACTTATAATAAATATTAAAAAATAGTAATTTTTTTATAATTTAAATTTTATTTAAGTTTATTTTAATATTATTATTTAAAATAATATAATTTAAAAATTTAAGCTTATTTTAATAAAACTAGTATTTAAAAAGTTTAATATAAAAGTTCGTTTTTAAAAGCTTTTTAATAATATTTCGGATATATTTTGTATATTTTTTTTTAATTTCCAAGAAAATTAATATATTATTTAAAAAATTATTAAATATTTTATATATATAATTTTAAAAAGTAATTAAAGTATTATACAAACTTATTAATATAACTAAAAATTTATAATTATTATAATAAGTTTAAAAACCTGTTTTTTATTTGTTTTTTTTTTAATTTATAATTTATAATAAGTATTTTTTAAGTTAATTTTAAAAAATATTTTAACTTTTAAAATTTTATTTAACGTATAACACAAGTTTATTTGTATTACAAGCTTATTTGTATATTTTTTTATTTTTATATACTTATATTTTAATTATATATTATTTTATTAATAATAATATTATATATTTAAAAAAAATTAAACTTATAACTTATAATATAAGCTATTAAAATAAACTTAAAATTAATTATTATATATATAATAAAAATTTATAATAACGTATTAAATAAGTAAGTTGCGCGGACAAATAAACTACGTATTTTTTTGCATTTTTATATATAAAAATAAAATAACTTAACTAAAACATAAAAAATTGATTTAATTTAATCGGAATTATGTTTTTTAAATACTTTTACATTATTTTAATATATATAAGCATTATATTTAAATTTACTACAAATTTTATAACATTATTTATATATAATATTTTTTTTTATATAATAATTACTTAACTATATTTCTTTATTTATTTAGTTATTAATAGCCTTTTTAATTTCCTAATTTTATACTTTTTATATAATAAGTAATTTTTTAATTTAAAAATGTTTATTTTTTATATAGCAATAATAACTTAGTTTATAATTTGTTTTTTAAAGTTTAATTATTTTTATTTATAATAGTATAACTTAGTGCTTTAATAATAAAATACTTTTTATAATTAAATTAATTATATTTAAAATAACTATTAAAAAGCTATTTTAGTATTATATAACCTTTTTTTTAATATATTAAACTTAAAAAATTTTTTTTTTTTATTATATAACATTTTTAACTTTTAAATTTAAAATTTATTAAATAATATTAAAAGTATTTTAATTAAAATTTTAAATAAAAGTTATAAAATAATATATATTAAATTATATAAAATAAAACTAAACATTTTAAAACTTATTTAAAAATTTTATTTAGTTATTAAAACTTTATATACTTTGTAAAATAATATAAAAAAAATTTCTTTTTTAATATATATAATATAAACCTAAGCTAATTAATTAATTTTTTTACTATATAATTATTTTAAAAAGCTAAAATATTTAATATTAAAAAACTAAAAATAATATAATAAATAAAAAAATATATAAAGTATAATAATATTATATTTTTTAATATATAATTTAAATATAATAAAATAATAGCTTTTATATTTATTAAAAATTAAAAAACAATAAATACTTTTTATATAATAAATAATATATTTATTAAAATACTTAATTTAATTTAAACTTTTTTTATTTATAGTTTATTTATTTTTTGTTATAATAATTTTTTTAAAAAAATAATAAATAATTATTTTAATATTAAAAAAGTAAGTAAATTAGTTTTACTAAAATA
>MU281580.1:0-13560 GCA_022385595.1 Xylaria palmicola
AGTAATAAATTAGCTATATTTTTAATATTAACTAACTTTAATAAAAATACTTATATATTTAAATTAAAAATATATTATATAATTAATTCCTTTTTGTATTTTGTTAATTAGTATAAAAATAAATGTATTACACTTTGTAATACAATTTTATAATATTATATATAAAGAATAAATTTAAAAATATTATATATTTTTGTAGTACTTTGAATAAAAAGTTTTTAGTTTTACTATAAAGCTTGTAATATAAGCTGCATATTATTTTCTTTATATAAGTTGAACATATTTAGTTGTTAAGAAATGTAAAAAAAATAAAAATACGTATAAAAATCTAAGTTAGTGCGCAGCTAACCCGTATACGCAGCTGACCCGTGTAGTACGTTAATTTATATATAATAACTAAAAGTATTTTTTTATATAATAAAAAAATAGTAAGATTTTAAATTAATAATTAAACTTTAAAGAAATAACATTATTATTATATTTAATAACCCGTTTAAAAAGTTAAATATAATAAAAATTAATAATTTTATTATATAAAAAGTATTTAAGCTAATTAAATATAACGAAGTAAAATATATAAATATTTAAATATTTAAATTATAATTTATATAAAAAAAAAAAAAAAAAAACATTTAATTATATAAAAGCATAATAATACTAAGAAAAACACTATATTTATATAATTACTAATAATTTAATAAATAAACTAATAATTACTTTTTATAGTAGAACTAACTTTAATGCAAAACTATAATATAATAAGCAAAATTCGGAATATTATGTAAATATATATATATTTAAAAAATAAGGTTATATAAATAATTTATATATAATTCCTAAAAAAACTAAAAGTAAAGTACTTTAAAAGAATAATTTTTTGGATTATATAACTTTTTTATAGCTTAACTAAATTAAAATTATATTAGTTTAAAACGTATTATTAGTATTACTAAAAATAATTAAAAATAAATATTTTTATATATAATTTATACTTATTAGTAATTAAAAATATATTATATAACTTTAAAATAATAAGCTTTTAAACTTATAATATATTTAGTTTTATAACTTTTGGTTTTTTAATTAAAAAAGAAAAAGTATTTAAATAAGTAAAGTTTTATATAAAGCTAAAATAAATTTTAATACTAAATTACTTTATAAAATTTAATAATATATAATTAATTATATATAATAAAAAAATTATAATAATTTAAAAAAAGTAAGTAAAATAACTTATAAAAATTAACTTTAATATAAAAAACTTTATATAATAATATGTTTTTTAAAAAGTAAAAAGTATATATATTAATAATATATATTAATTTAAAGCAATATATAACTTAATAATAATTATATAAATTATAAATCCTAAGTTATATAAAATTAAAGCTTTAAATAAAAGAATTAAATAATAAATAAAAAATACAAATTATAATTTTTTATTTATTTTTATTAATTTACTTTATATAAAGCTTTTTATTTTTATAAATAAATTATTTATAAATAATATAAATTAACTTTTTAATTAAAATTTTTAATTATATTAGTAAATAAGTTTTATATAAAGGATTAAAAAAGCTTAAACTTTAAAATTAAAAAAAATATTATATATTAGAATTTAAATAAATATAAATATATTATATAAAGTATTTTAATAAATAAGCTATATAATATAATAAATAAATTTAATAATATAATTACGTTTTATATAATACTTTAAAAAATTATAGCTTTACTTTTATTACCTTTTATTTTTTTAATTTTATATATAAACTTAAAATTATTATATAATTATTTAGTTAAACTAAGTATAATATAAGAAAAAAAACTAATAATTAATATTATATTGCTTTAAAAATTATATAAAAAATTTTTTTTTTTTTAAAATATAATAAATTAATAAGAAAAATAATTTAATAAATACTTTTATAAAGTATATATTAAATATAGCTTTTAAAACCCTAGTTTTAATTAATTAACTTATTATATAAATTAAAATATTTATTAAAAAACTATAAAAAAAAAATATTATATAAAAGAAAATAAAAAAATAATAAAAAAAAGAAATTTTTATTTATACTTTAAAAAGCATTTAAAAAAAACTATATTTAAAAGCTTTAATTATATAAACCTTTTTCCCCCCCTTTTTTTTCCTTTTCCCTTTTTTTAAAGATTTTGTATAACAAACTTTTTAAACCTTTTTTCCCTTTTTTCCTTTAAAGCAAAACTACTTATTTATAATACTTATATTACGCGTTATATAAGCACTAAATATATAATGTATATGTGGGTGGGCTGTGTACAATATTGTACGGGGGTAAAACACACAAAAACAGGGTAAAATAAATGACTTTTGTTTATCGATCTATTTACTTTCTAAGTACGAAGGTGGAACCTTCGCACGCAGAATTCTCCTCTTAAAAAGGGAATTCTGCCGGCAAGTACCGCTTGTATAACTAAGCCTAAGGCTTGGCTAAGCAGTAGTACAAAGCGGTATTATATATTACATACAACTAATACTAGTGTACCAATACTAACTCTTTTTCTTTTTGGTTGTACTATCCTTTTGTATAACACTTGCTTAAAAAGTGAATTTAACAAAAGAATAGCCTTACTTTCTAGCTAAAGCAGCCCTTTTATACATAAGCCTTATAGTCTCTTAACTAGTGCTTCGACTTATATAAGCAATTTATTTATAAAAACCAGCGTTTCTAATGCTTGGTTTGAGGCGCGCTTTGTAAATATATCCGTAGGGTTGTCCTTCCTATTAATCCATTGTACTTCTAAAATCTTTTTCTTTTTGTACGACTTCTAAAAAGACATAATATTAATTATTAGTCTTTTCTTCTATATTGTTCCTAGTTTAACCAGGTAGTTGTACAGTGATTTCGAGTCTAAACATAGTATAGTTAGGATTAGGGGCAAGTTTAGCGCCTCTATAATATTTTTAAGGGTTGTACAGAAGGTAATAGTACTATTGAATCTGTTAACCATACTGTATAATTCATTAGTTAAAACGCTTTGTATAACGTATTTACATTTACTTAAGTTCCAATGTACAATATTGCTTTAAATCTTAAAGTTCAGGTTTATTAGATCTTTTATACAAAACTTAGTTACTAGTACAATAATAAATTTAAGCTGTAAAATTAAATCTAAATTATTAGTAAAGGAACTGTCCGTAAATATAAATAGCTTTGTATAATAGAAGTTAAAAAGAATAAATGTAAGGCCTTTTGTTAGGTTGTCCTTTTATTATTTAATTTGCTTGTTCAACGCTTTAACGTTGTACGACTATAGTTTAGCTACTTGTGCTACTATAGCAAGGTTATACGTAGCTTTTAGTTAGTACACGCTGCTAATATATATGCTACATACTTATTAGAAGATGTAAGCTTGGGCAAATCCCTTTATACGGGGGTTAATCTTTTTTAAGTCTTTTACTTGGCCTTTCTAAATTAATATAATATTGCTTTCGTATAATAAAATCCTTCCGTTATTAAACTTAATTAAATAGTTATACAATAGGGTCTCCTTTAGTTTTGTACGGAAGTTAGCTTGCTAAAGCTTCTTTTTTTCTTGTATAAAGAAGTTTAGTGTAGTAAAACTAAAAGTATTGTTTGTTTGTATTCCAGTGATCCCAAAAGTGTTTGGACTATTATACGTATATAAGAGGCATGGGTTATACGTAAATACTTATATTCTAAGCTTCTTTCAGTAATACTAGTAGTAAGTCTTAAACTAGTATAACCCTGATTCTGTTAAGCTATATAGCGGTTGTATAATCCGTAAAATTGTTTTAAAGGGGTATTTGTTTTTAAGCTTTAAAAGTAAGTGTATAAATATATCGTGCAATAGTTTGTCTATTAATTGTACATATATTTGAGTAATGTCTTATAGCTTACACAATGCTCCGAAGTTTTGTACAAAGGTAGGTTTAAGAGTAAGGATTAACCGTTGGCTTATTCGCTGAATTATTGGTAATTGCGTTAATACTGTACTTTTTCTAGTATTATTGTATTTTTGTACAATAAGTTTTAATTTCTTGTACAGCTTAGTGTTTTTTCCTTTTACTTCTTGTACAAGGCAAGACTTAAAAATGTGTTTCTTGCCGTGTACAGCTGAGTTATACGTAATAAACTTAAAAATACCTTATGTAATAAGCTTGTTAATCTTTGTTATATTTGACTCCTTAAAGGGTTTGCTTAAAGTAGTAATAATTTTATTTGTACAGAGCTTAATTGCTAGCTTTAAGGCCTGTTGCTCTTTTTAAGCTAAAAAGGTTTCTGCTGTTTAATCTTCGTATAATAAGTTGGTGGCAGGCTTTTTTCTTAGCTATCCGCGTTTCTTCCGGGCAATTATTAGTTAAACAGGTCGGATATTATCTTTTTTTATATTTATTATACAATTGTTTTTTGTACAATAGTACGGCTTAACTTGCGTATACCTAAATCGGATTAGTTTGTTAACTAAAGCAACGATTATATTTGAGTCCTTGATTGCCTTTATTTCGTACGGGCCTTCCTAACCTCCCTTCTTTTTCTATACAAGGACTTTGCTTTGCAGGGGGAAGGTAAGTATATTGTACAATGTTGAACTGTTCTGTTCCTTAATTGCACAGTTGATTTTAACTTTTGTACGATTCTTTTACAGCATTTTTATTACTTTTTAAATAGCTGCTGCTTTTTATATAAGGGTTGGGGAAGGGAGTGAATTCTTATTAATATAAAGGTATATGCTGAATATAAAAAGGGTTAGTATAAAACCGTTTGGTTCTACTGTATTGTTCAAAGCTTTAATTACTATTTATAAAATTAACTTATTATTTGTTCGTACGTTGATTTCTTCCCGAAGTATATTGTACGTACGTTTTAGTAGTCCGTAAGCTTATTCTATTTTTCTAATTGCTTAGTGTACTTTTATAAGCATTTCTTAGCATTATATGCCTATAATCTTAGCGTGGTTTTAGAACTTGTTTAAAATAAAGTTTGTATTAGAGTTGTGTATAATGTTGTTAAGTAGTTTTTAATATACGTTGATTCAGCATTTATATAGCGCTTCTTAAGCATTTTGTACAAATATAAATTTTAAAAAAGTAGCTGTTTAAAATGATATTGTAATATTAATTATATATAGTACTAATTGATTTCTTATTTGTACAATATTAATAATAATTTTGTAGTTAAACTTATAGTTATTCTTAATTGTGAACTTAAAGCGGCGTAGTACTTTGTTGTACATTTAATAATAATAGTAAAACTTTTGAATTTCTTCCAAAATTAGTTATTTAACTTTGTGTTCTATACGGGATAGCATTTTATACAATTGTTTTATACGAGGGTGTTTAAAGCATCTATATAGCCATTGTAGTTTAGTTTTTATAAGGTAGCTTGTTACTTTGTATAAGCTTATATTAAAAAATAAATGTCTTTATTTACATACAATAGAAATAGTGCTTTTATTTTTTTATATAATAATGTTTTTTGTATTATTAAAGTACGCTTTTAGGCGGTCTGCGTTTTTTAGTAAAAATAGGAATAAGGTAGGGGTATTGAGCATATAAAATGTTGTATAACCGATTTGGTTATTAATGTTTATTGTGCTTATAAATGTTATTGTACGACTGCTGCTAAAGCTAACTTTAGCTAATTTAGGGGTCCAAGTGATCTTTGTATAAGGGTTCTCTTATATATAAACTTTTGCTTATAGCTTTCTTATAGTTAAAAACTTTAAAGCGCTTATATTTTAAATAATACTTTAATACTTTATATAATACTGGTTATTAAATATAAATTGGTTTAAAAGCTTATTTAGCATTGTTATCCAAATGTTTTTTCTTATAGTGGAATGCAGGAATGTGCTGTTTAATAAATATTGCGCCGTTTTTTCGTTGTACGAAAAGGGGTTTTCTTCCTCCTTATCTTCGTACGGTTTAAAATAGCCTTTGTACTCTGTAAGGTAAGCTAAAAACTCCGTTAAGCTGGGTTTAGTCTTGTATATTATTTTGTACGTATTATAATATTAACTTTTTGTACAGGATTTTTCTTAAGGAGTATAGTTAGTTAACCAATACTTTTTTTTTTAGTAAATAAAGCATTTTTTATTTGTACAAATGTTTTTCTAAAGGTATATGTTTGTATAATCTTAAATAAAGTATTACTTTTGGGTATTCCGGGGGTATTGTGCAGTACTTCTATTTTGCGTAGAGTAGCGGTTAACCTAGTTGTAGCGCCGGTTTATATAGTATATATCTTTTACTTTTTGTACAAAGTGTTTGTTTGGTAAGTCCCTTTTAATTTATAAATACGTACAAAGGTTAAAGAAAAAGCCTTCGTACATAAGTTTCTAAAAAATAAGCGCTGTTTTAAACTTTTGTACACCTTTGTAAGCTTTTGCAACTATTATACTAAAGTATATTTTACTTATATATTTTGTACTAAGTGCTCTTTGCACTTTAAATAACTTATTAATTATAATTTTTAGTACTTTATATAAAGTACAATCCTTCTTTTATTAATATATTTGTATAAAAGTAATGTTTGTCCAGTTTGTTTAATACTAGTTGTAGTTTGTAACTATATTAAAGTACAGATTTATAGTATTGTATATTTCTTTTTACGTACAATTAGGTTTAATATAGTACGTATAGTAGTTTTTCGTACGATTAGTAAAAATAGTTAGGAATACTACGTAGAACTAATCCTTTGTAATTTCTAGCTTTTAGCAGAAATTTATAAACTATTATGCCTTATTGTACAATAAATCGTACGGCTTTCCAAAGTAGTTCCTATCTTTCTGCTAGGTTTTCAGGAATGTTTAGTATTTTATTAAGGGGATAACTCTGTTCTAAATATTGTATATAAGGGGGACTTAAATCTAGAATATAGCTATTTTAAAATTTAGTATTGTACGAACGGTTGGCTATTTAGGGGTTTATAAGGGATATTGAAAAACTGGGTATTCCGTTGTCGGTTAAAAATGCAGTATATTTCCGGATTGTACAATAAGATTGTTACTTAGGGCAAAGGACTAGTAATGTTCAATTGAGGGAAGTACTTTTTAAAAGTATGCTTTTAGCCTTAGGTTATTATACAATAGTATGTTCTTCTAAGTAAGAGGTTTTCTTTAGGGTTACGTACAAGGGTTTTCCTAAGATTATAATCGTATTTTAAATGTAAGAACAGTAAGGGTCTTTTATTATATAAGTAAGGGTTGACTTAAAAGTTGCTAGCTTGGGGTAAGGGAGGTTGGTTATTATATAGTGCTTTTTATTTTTAGGGAAACAAGTAGTATTTAGGATTTTTATACAAGGAGTTAAAGTTTGTACATAAAAATAAAGTTGTTTTCTGCTAGTTGTACAACGCAGTTTTTTTTAAGGCGAGGGACAAGCTTTTAATTTAAAACACCTTTTATATAAAGTGTGTTATAAATTCTAATAATAATCTTATTATTAATTAACTAAAAGATTTATATTCCAGTAAGTTTAAAGTTATTAGTTAGTACTTCTTATAAATCTTATAGTTTATACGAAGTTTAGTTATATTTAGTAAAAAGGTACGCAGTTTATATGTTTATTTTTTTCTAATTTGCTATATAAAGATTATATAAAGTATTATTGTACATATAAAGATTAATTATTCTTTGTATAGTATTTATAAGGATGCTAATAGCTTATATAATCTTTTCTACTGTGAATTTGTAAGGGAGGTTATAGGGGTAAACTGAGGGCTGTTCTTTAGGGGGTTAAGCATCTTTGTACAGTTATGCCTACTAGCTATTGTACAATTAGTTGTCGTACAACATTGTATTAAATGTAAGGGGTTTGATTGTAGGGCGAACTTTTGCGCAATTTATATAATAGTAATTAAAGGTAGCATAATTACACGCTATTAATTAAATGTTTATATAAAGGGCTATACCTAAAGTATAAACAGGTAATTGATCTCTCTTTCCTATTAGTAAAACTAGAGGAACCGGAGTACAATACAGGATATACAGCCTTTGTACAACTAAATAAGAATCTTATTTTTACTTAGCTAATTTATATTCTTAAGCCAAGAACACTAATTAGTATAAGTAAGCTATGTACAATATTGTACGGGGGTAAAACACATAAAAATAAGGTAAAATAAATGACTTTTGTTTATTGATCTATCTACTTTCTAAGTACGAAGGTGGAACCTTTGTACGCAGAATTCTCCTTTTAAGGAGGGAATTCTGCCGGCAAGTACCGCCTGCATAGCTAAGCCTAAAGCTTAGCTAAACAGTAGTACGAAGGGGTATCGTACATTACATATAACCAATACCAGTGTACCAACAGTATAAGTGTTACTTTAATACCCGTTTATATAATAGTATTTTAAAAAAGGAAAACCTTTTTAAACTAAATATATATAAGCTATATAAGGCTTTATTAGCTTGCTACGCAATTAAATAAACAGTATATAAAAATAGCTTTTTTAATATAAAAAGCAGTAATTAGCTTTAACTAAATTATTAGTTATAAGGATTTAAAATTTAATATTTTTAAATAATATAGCTATTATAATTCTTTTTTTATTTTATTATTTAAAGTATAATATTAATTACTATTATATAATATATTAAATATTAAATATATATATTTATATAAAATAATATTATTATATAATAAATATATAGCTATTTTATAACTAATAAAAATATATAATAAGTATTAAAACGCTATATAAAAGTTTTAAATTAGCAAATGTTAATAGTTTAGCCCGGGTTAGCAAGTATAATAAGGCTAATAAAAAAGTTAAATAATAATATAATTATTAGTAATAATAGTAGTAATATATATATATATATATATATATATATAAGTAAACGTAAGTATAAATAATATTATTATTATTATTATTACTATTATAGTAGTAATAATAGGTTTATTATATAAACTTAAAAAAAAAAAAAAGAAAAAAAAAAAAGAAGCGTATAATAAAATTAAGTATAAAGCAATACTAAAGTATATTTATTATTTAAAACCTAAATAATAATTGTTTTTGCTTTTATATACTTTATTTTTCTATTTATAAACTATATATATATAAAAATAAAGTATTACTTTTTACTATATAATAGTTTATTTAAAAAACTACTTATTATATATAATATAAATAATAGTATAATAAGTAAATTGTTTTATATATTATATATAATAGTTAAAAATTAAAAAATTGGTTATATAATTTTTTTTTTTTCTGTTTTTATATAATTACTTATTTAAACCGGCGTAAAATCCTATTTTGTTTTTAACGGAAAACACTTTCTTTTTTCTTTTTTTTTTATATATAAAGTTATTTTATAAAAAGTATAATGTAATATTCCAACTATAAAAAAAAAAGCTAACATTAAAACTTTAGTATTTTAATTAATTATAATACTTTATTTTATAGTATATATTTACGTATTATATTATTATATAATTTAATAAGCTTTAACGTATAATAAAAGAAAACTTTATTATATAACGCAAAATCTAAGTTTATTTCTTTTTTTTTTGATATAAATAAATATTCGTATAATATATATTCATTTCAGCGTTATTTTTATATTAAACGTGCGGTATTTAATTATTGTACATTGTTTTACTAATATATATAATATTTTTTATTTTATTTAATATATTATAATTTTATATAAAAATTAGTTTTAAAGCTAATAATAACTATTAATTTATTTATTAAATTATTAGTAATTAAGTTTAAATTATATTTTTTTAGTATTATTATACTTTTAAATTATAAATTTTAATTTTTTATATAATTAAATATTTTTTTTTTTAATTTTTTATATAAAATATAATTTAAAATCTAAATATTTATATATAATTGTAAATTATATTTAAATATTTTAAATACTTTTTATATAAATAAATTATTAATTTTTATTATATTTAATTTTTTAAAAAGTTTAATAAATATTATTGTTTAAATAAAGTTACGTATATTAAACGTACGACTTTTAAAGTAATAAATATACAAATTTCTAATTACTATATTACGAAAAAAAAAGAAAAAAAAACTAATTATATAATAAAAAAGTGGGAAACACTTTTTTTAAGCTTTTTCGTACAAAAATAAAAAACCTAATTTATATTAAATTTAAAAGCTTATTGCTTTAATTTTTCTTATATAAATTGTATTATAACTAATATAGTAATACTATTTTAATATTAAAAAAAATCTTTTTAAGTACAATTTAACTTATTTTTAAGTTATATAATAGTAAATATATAAATATATATTATACGTATAATATTTAATTAAAAAATTAAAACTTGTATTTTTAAACTTAAAAAACCTACTTTATATAATGTATAACTTATATAAAAAATAAAAAGTATTACAACTTTTTTTTTATAAAAAAAAGCTTTTATTAAAGCTTTTTTATATAAAAGAAAAATTAAATACCTTTTTTTTTTAAAAAAAAAGGTTTTTTTTTTTATTATACGAAAAAGCTTTTATTAAAAGCTTTGTATAATAAAAAGTAATACTTTTTACTTTTTTATTTAAAGTTTTTATTAAAGCTTTTTAAATAAAAAAAAAAAAAAAGCTTTTTTATATATATAAAACTTTTTATTAAAGTATTTTTATATAAAAAAAAGCTTAAATATATAAAGTTTATTATATAACTTATATATAATAAATAAAACTAATAAATATTATTTAACTTTATATATAATAATAATAATTAAATATAATTTAATTATTTATATAATAAATAATTAAAAGTATTAATATATTAGTATTAATTATATATAATATACAATACTTTTTTGTATTACTGTTTAATTAAGTTTTAAGCTTAGTTATATAAGCAATACTTGTTAGCAAAATTCCCTTTTTAAAAAAAAAATTCTATATATAAAAGTTTTACTTTTATATTTAAAAAGTAAATAAATTAATAAATAAAAGTTATTTATTTTATTTTATTTTTATATATTTTATTTTTTATATAATATTATATATAACTTATTTATATTAATTAATATTTTTAATTTAAAAATATAAATTAACTAAATAAAAACAGGATTATATTTAATATTTTAAAAACTATATTTTTTATATTATACTTTATTTTTTAATAATACTAATAAAATAAAAAAATTAATTATTTATTTATACTTTAAATATAGCTTTTTATATAAATATTTAATTAATAGTATATAATTATACTATTTTAATTACTATTATATAACGTACTACACAGGTTAGCTGCGTATACAAGTTAGCTACGCACTAACTTAGATTTTTGTACGCACTTTTATTTTTTTTACATTTTTTAATAACTAAATATATTCAACTTATATAAAGAAAATAATATATAGCTTATATTATAAGCTTTATAATAAAACTAAAAACTTTTTATTTAAAGCGCTGCAAAAATGTACAATGTTTCTAAATTTACCTTTTGTACGCAATACTATAGAATTGCATTACAAAGTATAATACATTTATTTTTATATTAATTAATAAAATACAAAAAAGAATTAATTATATAATATATTTTTAATTTAAATACGCAAGTATTTCTATTAAAGTTAGTTAATATTGAAAATATAACTAATTTATTATTATATATATGTAACGCATCTCTAGTTAGCATTAATTAAGCCTTGATTTTTATATAGCAATAACCTAATTTTTATATATGCTTTAATTATTAAATTAATTACTAAAAAGTTTTATATAAAAATTTTAATATATATTAAATATAGTTTACCTTTATACAAAATATAATTACTATTTATAGTATTTTAAAAAAAAATATTTATAACTTTAATAAAATAAGCTTTATAATAAGTAAAATGTTGTTTAAAATAGTTGTTATATTATTTAACTAACGTAAAAAACTAAAATTTATATAATAAAGTAATTAGGAATAATTAATAGTTATTTAAGCTATTTTTTTATATAAATATACAATATTACTATATATTATTTTAATAAAGCTTATTTATTTATTGTTTTAATATTCTAATATTAACTTACTATACAAATAAAGGATTACTATTATAATTAATAACTGGACTATAAATAAAAAAAGTTTAAATTAAATAAAATATTTTAATTAATATATAACTCGTTATATAAAAAGTATTTACTGCTTTTTAATTTTAAATAGTTATAAAAGCTATTACTTAGTTAATTTCAAAACTTATACTAAAAATTATAAAATTATTACACTTTATATACCTTTATATTTATTATATAAATTTTAGCCTTTTAATATTAGTTGTTTTAGCTTTTTAAAACGGGCGTACAGTAAAACAATTAATAAACTTATATAATTAAATATTATATATATTAATAAAGTTAGCTTTTTTAATATATTTTACTAAGCGTTTAAAGCTTTAATAACTAAAAGTAATATTTAAAAAGGGTTTAAAAATACTAGCTTTATTTTATATAACCTAAAATATATTATTTTTTAGCTTATAATAAAAAAACCTATTAAAATACTATTAAAATCGTTTTATAAGCTTTGTATAAAACTTAGTAATTAGGAGTTAAAAACCCTGTATAACAAAAAAAACGCTAAATAATAAGCCTAATTTATTAAAAATAAAGTTATACAGTATTAAAATAGCTTTCTAATAATTATTTTAAGTATAATTAATTTAATTACAAAAAAAACAAGTATATTAAAATATTAAGTTATACTATTATAAACTAAAATAGCTAAGCTTTATAAAACAAACTATAAGCTAAGCTAATATTACTATATAAAAAATAAATGTTTATAAGTTAAAGAATTACTTATTATATAAAAAGGTTAAAATTAGAAAGCTAAAAAAGCTATTAAAAAACAAATAATTAAAGAAGTACAAGTAAGTAATTATTGTATAAAAGGTAGCACTGTACAAAAAAAATACTATAAAATTTGCGGCGAACCCGGATATAATACGCGTATATATTAAAACAAAGTAGAAATGTTTAGCAAAAGTGAATTCGAATAATACAAATTAATTTTTTATATTATAGTTGAGTTATTTTGATTTTATATACGAAAGTCCAAAAAAGTGCGTAGCTAACCCGTGTGTGCAGCTAACCCGTATAGTACGTTAAATTATATAAAAGTTCGTTTTATAATTAAATCCTTTATATTTACTATAATATTATATAATAGTTAATTATAAAATAGCTATTTAAAATAATTATATAAAAATATTAAAACTTTTAAAAAATAGTTTTTAGTTTACTTTTTTAACTTTTTTTATAAACTTATTATAAAAAAAGTTTTAAAAGCTATTAGTATTTCTTTAACTAATATATAATAAAAAATTAACCTTTTATATATAATAATATTTTATATAATCTTTATAAAGTAATTTAAAAAAATATAAATATATAAACTATATATTTTTTAATTAAATATAAAAAAAATTAGTATAACTTTTAAAGTTTTTAAAAAAACTTATTATAAAACTTTAAATTAATTAAAATTTAAACTTTTTAATAAATTAATAATAAAATTATTATATAAATTTATAATATACTTTATATAAAAAGTATTTTAAATTAAAAACTTATT
>MU281581.1:0-13312 GCA_022385595.1 Xylaria palmicola
TATATAAAATATAAAACATTTTTTAATTTTTAATAGTTATAAAAGCTATTATTTTATAAAATTTAAAAAATATTATAAAAATTATAATATTATTTTTTTTTATATACTTTTTTATTTATTTTATAAGTTTTAGCTTTTAAATTTAGTACTTTTTAGTATATTTAAATATAATAATATTAAACTTATATTATAAAAAAAGATTTTTTTACTAAGTTTTTAAAAACATTTATAGCTTTTTTTATAAAATAAAATATTTAATTAAAATTTAAAATTACTAAACTTGTTTTTTTAAATAATAATAAAGTTATTTTAATTTTAAATATTATAAAAGTGAAAAAATACTTTTTATTAATTTAAAATTACTTTTTCTAATATAAATTTTAAAAATACTTATAATTATATTTAAAGTTAAATAGTAATTAAATTTTATTAAAATTAAAATTTAAATTTATTTATTAAGTTTTTTAATAAAAATTTTAAATTTTATTAATTTAATTATAAAAGTTATATAAAAGTTAATATATAAAAATGCTTTTTTATATTAAAAAAACAAAAAGCTTTATAAAACTAACTATATATTAAATAAATATTATAAAATAAAAAATAAATAAATATAATATAAAAAACCTTTTATTATAAATAAAACTTAAGTTTTATAGGAATTTAAAAATAATAAAGTAGTTAAATTAGCTAATAAAAATAAATAAATTATTTAATAAAAAAAACATAAATATATTTAAAATAATATAATATTTATAATAAACCCGAATATAATATATAAACTTATTAAATAAAAGTAAAAACTTTTAATAAAAATAATTTTAATTAATTTAATTAATTTTTTTATATTATAGTTAATTTATTTAAATTTGTGTATAAAAGGTGTAAAAAAGTGTATTATTAATTTAAATGCATTATTAACTTGTAAATAACGTTAATACATTTTATAAACATTTAAACTCTTTAAATATTCGGACTACTTTTTAACATTTTTATATAAACTATTTTTAATTTAACTTTTTTTTTTTATTAATAATAATACTTACTTTTAATAAATTTAATATATAACTTATATTACAAATTATTAAACAAAACTCTAATATAAACTTTTAATACATTTTCAAAATCTTTAACATTTTTTATATAATACTTATTTACTAATTATATAATAGTAAAATAAAGTATAACTTATTTATTATAACTTAAAAACTTATTAAATTTAAAAAGTAATTAATTATATAATATATTATTAACTTTGTTTTGTAATTATTTCCTTTTTAATATAGTAATATTAAAAATATAGCTAATTAATTATTAAAACTATATAATAAACGCTTTATTAAAAAAAACTAAACTTTAAACTTTATATAATAAACTTTTAAACTTATAATATATTTTAATTAATAAATTAATTACTAATAAATTATAAATAAAAACCTTATTAAATATTATATTTAATTTACTTTTATATAAGTAATATTAACTAAATATAATATATATAAAAAATATATATATAATTTTAATAAAACTAGGTTTTTAATAAGTAAAATTATAACTAACTTTATAATAATTATATTTAAAAAAGCTAAAAAACTAAAATTTATATAATTAAATAACTAAAAATAATTTATAGTTATTTAAACTATTTTATTATATAGTTATATTATTTTATTATATGTTATTTTAATAAAATAAAATTATTTATTACTTTAATATAAAAATATAAATTTATTAAATAATTAAAAACTTAAAACTATAAAAAATAATTAAATAATAAATAAATAAAATTTAAATTAAATTAAATATTTTAATAAATATATAAAAAATTATATAAAAAATATATATTATTTATTTATTTTTAATAAATATAAAAGCTATTATTTAACTAAATTTAAAATATATATAAAAACTTATAATATTATAATATTTTATATACTTTTTTATTTTTTTTATAAACTTTAGCTTTTTAATATTAGTTATTTTAATATATTAAAATAAATATATAATAAAAAAATTAAATAGTTAATATAAATATACATATTATATATTAATAAAAAAGATTTTTTATTTGTATTTTTTTATATATATAATATATTAATAATTAAAAAAAATATATATAAAGGTTTTTAAAAAATAAAACTAGTTTTATATAACTTAAAATATATTATTTTATAGTTTAATTATTATTTAAAAACTTTTATAATTAAAAATCTAACTTTATAATTAAATTATTAGTAATTAATTACTTTTTAAAACTTTTAATAAACTAAATTATAAACTAAATATATTTAAAAAAAAGTTATATAAAAAATAAGTAATTTACTAAGTTTAATTATTAAAAATATTTAATAATTATTATATAATATAACTATTGTTTTTTATTATTTTATATTATTAAAAAAAGAAATTATATAACTTTAAAAAATAAATAATAAGCTTAATAAGTATTATTATATAAAAAGAACTTAAATATAAAATAAAAAGTTACTTATTATTAAAAAAACTTAAAAATTATAAGTTAAAATAAATATTAAAAAGTAATAAAAAGCTAATAATTATTAAAGTAATTATTATATAAAAAAGTAAAAAACGTACGTTTAATACTATAAGCTTTATAGTAAGCCTAGCTATAATACATATATATATTAAAATAATATAGAATTATTTAGTAATTTAAATTCTAAGTAGTTTGAATTAATAATATGTATTATTATTAAGTTATTTTAATTATTCGTACAAAAGTGCTAAAAAGTAGTTCGAATACTTAAGTAGTTCGAATACTTGTAAAATGCGTTATAATATATAATAATATTTTATTTAAATTTAAATAATTTTTATATTATTATAAATATAATTATATATAGTATTTATTTATAATATAAACAATATATTAAAAAATTTTTATTTATATAATATTATTATTAACAAAAAAATATACAATTAAAATATAAATATATAAAAATATAAAAAATAAACGGTAAGTTTATATAAATAATAAGTTTATATTATACGTTAATTAAAATATTATTATATAAAAATATAAAAAAATATAAAATAAACTTATATATAAAATAAATTTATATAATATATTATAATAAATTTTTATAATATATATATTAAATAATTTTAAGTTTTTTTAAATAATTTATAATATAAATTCTAAATTTAATTTTTTTTAAATATATAATATTATTATTAATAAAAAAATATTTAATTAAAAATTCTACGTATAAAAAGCAAAAAAACTGGTAATAAATTTGTACTAGCAATAAACTTGTGTTATACGTTATATAAAATATAAAGTTTGTTTTTTGGTTTATTTATAGTTATAAGTAGCTAGGGCCCTTGTCCTGCGGATCCCTTCCGCACTGGCACCCCTTAAGGTGGTGCCATTTAGGCCTTATATCGTTATATTCAACAGCAACAGGGCTGAACGAGATGCCATGTCCCCGTCGCGTCTTTGCAACCACCGACCCTGTTTCTTCCACCCTCTGTCATTCATACTCTCCTTCTTGTCAGTTCACACCCATTCCTGAAATCGTCCTCAACATACACACGTCTTCTTTCACCTATTATAGCCATTTCCCCACATGGTTTGTCAAGTACAGTCCGAGGCCAGGCGGCTGCACGCCCACAGCGCACGCGCACACCCAACGATGAAGGCTTTGTCGGATACCGTCCACAACCACAACAGTCCCACGCTGTGCCCGCCGATCCCTGTACAGACCCAGATCCGCATTCCCGCCGAACCACCCAATCGCAGCAGCAGTCCTGATAGCAGGAGCATTAAGAGTGGCAGCAAGATGCCCAGGCAGCCATGTGAGCGACAACGTCGTCGACCCCGCAGCAATCAGCCCCCAAGCCGTTCTAAGACGGCCAGCCTCCCTTCCTTCGGTCGCCCAACGGCCAGTTCTTCGGCTCGCATACATACATCAACACTCCGACTGCCGTCCGCTTCAACATTGTCCTCGTCGCAGTCACGACCAAGGACTGCACCAAACCCTTATTCCGACGTGGCTGCGAGTAATCCCGAATACACCACTTGGCTGTGGAACACGGTCATGTCTTATCTCGCCCACACGGCGAGCTCGGGAGAGAAAATGGTGGGGCCTTCAGCATCGGCAACCACCCCAATGTCGTCGTCCGCGAGACGAGGACAAAGCCAAACACTTCCAACATCGGGCTCGAGTGCGAGGACGAGGAAAGAAATGATGGCGAAAGTCACTGATGTTGACTTTGACAAATCGGTTCTGGAGCCATATGGCATCGCCATCGTAAAGACGGGTACGAAAAAGGACTTGCGCAGATACTTTGACATTGTCTCTCTGCCTAGCGACCCGAGAGACCGCCTCGCCGTCTATAAACAGTCGACCGCGCTCAACGCATGGCTAGAACCCGACGCGGGCCGCGTAGAAGTGATTAAACGGGAATATAAAGCCCTGCAAGTATATGGATCTAATGAGGCCGAATACTCTGCATTGGCTCTTCGCGACTTGTTCCTCGATGAACCTCGTTATCCGTGGCTCGCCGAGGAAGAAGGCGAAAATAAATGGCTACCCATCCGCATGCTGCAACTGGTTTGCAAACCACCACAGGGAGAATGGCTTTCTCCTCCGCTTATAAATGCGCCGTTGCTGAACAAGCGGTACGAGTGGGATATTCGCCCTGACTGCGCCTATCACGTGTCCCTCCAGGCCTTCAAGTCGAGATTTCGCACCGCTGTTCGACAGCACGTGTCGGTTATACAAAAGCGCGCATTCTGCCCGTATCTAACCATCGAGTTCAAAAAGGACGAAGAAAACATCGACACAGCTTGCCACCAGGTCGCTGTCGCCTCCGCCATCGCACTATATAATCGTTTTCGCTTGAAGCAAGTAGCTCTTGAAATGAGTGGCGACAAGTGGTCCGAGGCACATAAGAGTCAGGTACGCCACTATAGTATCACTCTTGCCGGCTCGGGCTGGAATCTATGGTGCACGGTACCCAAGACCTTTGACAACTGGACAGGTTGTACCATGTCCACCATCAGCTTAGGCGACTGTTGTGTGCTTTCCGACGTTGAGCTATTGATGAGTGCGGTGAACGACATTCATTACTGGGGTTTATATGTGCATGGCATGTCTTGTAAGGCTGATATCTATGCCAAAGTGCGCTCGAGCCTTGATGCTGAAATGAACGACATTTCCATGTTGGACGACGATGATGAATAATTATATTATCACACGTTAGATTGAATATTACATGATTTGTTCAACTGGGTATATGACGATTGGTAATAGGGGTGGTCAGACCCGCGGGCGACATAGCCCCATGGGCTAAATACTCGGTCACTTGGAAACACCAAGTGTGTCATGATTGTAGCCCTGTAACCAGTCGAACAATGGACCGAAGACGTAGCATGCTCCAAGTAGGAGCCTACAGCGAAGGCTAGCTGAAAAGCGCTCATGCTCCCCCCCAATATAAGTACGAATTCCAACCTAAGCTAACTTACCCCCTTGCGGCCCACCGCGTCGCGGCCCACCAATCCCACACATCACCCCCATTCAATTCAGGCCTCTTTTTTTGCAAAAATCAACGAATTAAGCTGCTTTTTAGCAGCTGCATTGTTCTTTAGGTGCTGGCTACCTGAATACAGTCTTTTGTATTTGTGATCTCCCTCTCTGGCAACTCCTGGTCGCTGGCTTCGTCTTCATATACTATCCTACCCCTAAGCTGTCTCTTGGCCTTGCGGATGTCAGCTATGCGAATAAATCGTTGACCGGGCGTAAGGGTTACCTTCTGGCGGACCTTTTTAGTAGTATTTCTTAGTTTAGTAGTTAGATAGTCGACTTGAGCCTCAAGGTCCGCAATTTTGCTCGCTTGCTGATCGAGAGCTTTGCTGGCCTTCCTAGTAAACAGCCGCTGAGAGGGAAGGTTAAACGTAGGGTCATTTGTAGCCAGCTTTCGAATACTCCGGCGTAATTCCTGGCCTCCAGAAGGCGTTTTGATAGGTGTTGGAGCTATTTCTGTTAAAAACTCGGGCGTTGACTCCCTGCCAGGTACAGGTAGTGTCCCAGAACGTTCCCGAGCAATACCTATGTCTTCCAAGATGACATATTTTGATGAAAGAGGCTTCTCCCGATCTCGCGGCCATATTCCTGAAGTTCTCCAGGCATTTTTAATCGTTTTAGAAGTGAGCACATCCACTCTAGCTTGCCGATATGCGTTAAGCATATCCTTTTTCGAAGGCCTAAGGCCTAAGGCCTAAGCGTGCGTTCGGACCATCCCTAACCAAAACCTTTAGCTTTCTTTTTAGTAACCCGAAGACTCCCACATCCAAAACCTGTACCACGTGGCTGCAGCGTGGTTCATAGAAGACTAGCCATACTTTATTCGATAAGCAGAGCCATAAAAAGTCGTCATTGGCATGCGAATCGTGGCCATCACAGATCAAAACCACCCATTTATTACCGTGACAAGCGCGTACATGAGGGATAAAGATGTCTTCCATCCAATCTAATGCTGTAGGATTGCTAGTCCACCCCTTAGGAGAGCATTTAAATGGCCAGTCTTCAAAAAGTCCGCGATTCACGTCAGGAAACCACTGACTTTGGACATCGGCCCCCTTGAAAATGACCAGCGGCGGGAGGGCCACCCGTCGTAGCCTACACACTCTAAAGCAGTGATCCATTCGCCTCGTTCGACATCTTTTTTCAAAAAGACGTGGCTAGCAGCTTTAGAAACTACCCAATGATAGCCTCCCACGCCCTGGCCAATGCCCATTTCGTCGGTGTTATAGTAGCGTTCGGAAGGGATATTAGCCAGCTCTGGGACATCAAGCCTATCGAAGAAGAGGTGGATATTTGACACTGTAGCACCATTTACACGGCTATAATTGATAATTTTAGACCTTGTGGTCTTAATCTCCGGGTTCCGCGCCAAAAAACGGGCATGCCATTGTTGGCCGATAGTATGGGAGGCACCAGAAGCGTTCGACAACTTTTGGGCCATGAATCGGAACTTGACTAGCGCCGGTGCAAAGCTTAGCTTGGCCTGGCCAATAGCCCATTGCGCTAATTAAGACTTTAGGAGTGAGTCGGATTTGCGGGCAGGAGAAACCACTATTAGGGCAGGAAACTAACTTAAAGTAATCAACACCCCTACAGCACTTCGGTTAGCTCTAATTTTTACCTAATTTGTATAAGCTTTTAAGCAATTTTTTGTTTAGCTTCGGCTTTTTTATTAAAAGAAATACTTTGCACGATCGTTATATTTATTAAGTTTACTTTTTTAATTTTTTAAGTTGTACATTTTTATTTATTTTATATAATTAAATATAATACTTAATAAAAATAAAAAAAAAATTTAATTTATTTATTTACTTTTTTTTAAAAAAAATTACTTTTTTTATTATGTTTTTTAATATTTTTAGTTTTAATTAACTTTAATAAACTTATTTTTATTTTTTTTATTAAATATTATATAATATATATATTATATTTAAATAAAAAACTTATATATTAATTAATAATTTATATTAATAATTATATTAAATTATAATATTAATTTATATAATATATATTATTATTAAAACTATTAAAAATACAAATAATAATAATATTATATTTATTATTATTATTATTATTATTATTTATTAAAACTAATTGTTTTTTTTTTATTTATATAATAAACTATATATTAAAAAAAGTAATTATATATTTTTAAATACTTTTAATTTTAATAATTAAAATAATTATTTATTTAAACTTTATAAAGTTTATTATATATATAATTAATTATATAAAAAAATATAAATGAAAATTATAAATTTTAAATTTAAATATTTAAATTTTAAAATAGTTTTTTAAAATATTAAAAAAATAGAATTTTAAATAATAAATAAAAAATAATTAATTAAATTTAATATTAACGTACTACACGGGCGAACCGCGTACACGGGCGAGCCGCGCACTTTATTTTACACCTAATATCCACTTTTTTAAATATAAACAACTTTACTAATTTTAATCGTATTAAAAAAGACTTAATAGTTTTGAATTTCTAATAAAATAATAAATTTAAATATATTTTTGTTAATTTTATAGTTATTTTCCTTTATAGTGTTTTTAAAAACCACACTAAATTTTAATGTAAATTTATATGGTTTCTAAAAACACTATAAAGAAAAATAGCTATAAAATTAACAAAAATACATTTAAATTTATTATTTTATTAGAAATTTAAAACTTTTAAGTTTCTTTTAATATAATAAAAATTAGTAAAGTTATTTAAATTTAAAAAAGTGAATATTAAGTGTAAAATGGAGTGCGCGGCTCGCTCGTGTACGCGGTTCGCCCGTGTAGTACTTTATTTAATTTTTATAATAATTTATTTATTTTATAATTAAATAATTAATATATTAAAATATAATATATTTTAATAATTAATTTGTTAGTTTATAATGTTTAATATTATTATAATTATTTATTTGTTTATAAAAACTTTATATTTATATATATATATATTTTTTTTAAAGTTTTTTTAATTATTATTTTATATTTTATTTTAATTATTTTAAATTAATAAAAAATATTTATATTATATAACGTATTATATAAACTTGTTTTATATACAAGTTTATTTCGTATTTTTTTGTATTTTTATATATAAATATATATAATAACTTTATAATAATATAAAAAATTAAATAAAGTTATTTTAAATTACTTTTGTTAAATATTTCCGTATAATTATTATATATATACGTATTATATTTAAGTTTATTATATTTATTAAAACAATTTTAATGTTTAGTTATTTTTATTATTTAATTACTTTTTATACGTGTTTTAATAATTATTTAAACTTTAATTATATTTATAATTTTTAAATAATATATATTATTTATAATAAGTATTTTTTTATTTTATAATTGTTTTTTTTTTATATAACAATATTAGTTTAATAATTTATTTACTTTTTAAAATATTATATTTTTACTTTTTAATAATATTAATTTATATATAATTATTATTATATTTTTATTAATTTATTTAATTACTTTTAAAATAACTTATAAAAAGCTATTTTAATATTATATAATTTTATTTATAATAAATTTTATTTGTTTTTAAATTTTAATTAAATTATATAATATTTTTAATTTTTAAAGTACTAATAGTTTATTAAATAATTTAAATAATATTTTAATTAATAATTAAATAATAAATTGTAAAATTATATATTTAATATAATATTATATAAAATAAAACTATATTATAATAAAAAAATAAAAAAAAAAGGTTTTTTTTTTAAAAAACTACAATTTATTTTACTAATATACGTACGGTACTTTATTACTTATATTTATAACGGTAATAACGTGTAATTATTATAAACCGTAACGCTCGGCGTTATAAATAATATTGCAACTATATTACTTATATAAACCGTAGTTTTAACAAACTAAAGTTTTTATAAAAAGCTATTTTTTATAAATTTATATTAAATTACCCGTATATAAAAAGGATTTTATTAATTTTAATAAGCAATTATTTATGTATAAACTTTTTTAAATTACTTGTATTTTTTTTATAAATTTTTTTTATTAATAGTTTTTTTAATAATAAATTAAAAGTTGTAATAATTTTAATACTTTTTTAATAACTCTTTGTTATTACATAATTTTAGTTTCGTTTTTTAAATATTAAACTTATATTTTTAGTTTAATTATTTAATTAAGTAGTTAAACCCGTTTTTTTTTACAATTAAACCGATAATTTAATATAACTTTTATTTTATAACTTTTTTTTTTTTTTTAAACGTTTTATTTAACGTTTATTAGTTTTAATAATAATATAAAACGTTTAAAAAAGTTATTTTTTTTAAAAGTTAAATATAAATATTTTATTAAAATAACCAGGTAAATTTAAAAGTTATTAAAAAAATTAAGTTTATATATTAAGTTATTAACATATTATTTAATTATTTAAAGTTTTAACCGTTATTATATATATTTTTATAACGGTTTATTAAATAAATAATATTTTTTATATAAATATAAATATATTTAATTACTTTTGTAAAACTTAAAAAATTAGTATTTAAAATTATATTATTATTTAATAATAATTTAAACAAAGTTTATAACGAAATAAACGTTTTTTTAAAAGTGTTTTTTAAAAAAATAAATGTTAATAAAAGTTTTTTATTTAAGTATTTTTATTAAAATATTAGTTATATTAAACAATTAAAATTCAAATAATTACTTATAAAAAGTTAATTATATTATTTTAATATAAACTATATTTAAGTTTTATTATAAAAAAAATATAATAGTTATTTAATTTACTTTTGAATTTATAATGTTATAATATTGTAATATAATTTAAATTATTTAGTTTTTATATTTTAATAATTTATTAACTTATAAATAATAAATTATAATTATTAATAATTTTGTTTTTAAAGTTTTTAATATATTTTATTAAAAAACTAATATAAATTTTTTATTTTAATTAAATATAATTACTTTTAAAATATTTTAATTAAATAACAATAATTATTTAGTTATTATATTTTTAAATTTTTTAATTATATATTATTTATAATTTAATATTAAATAAAATATAGTTATTATTATATTATAAATTTTAAAATATGTTTTATTGTTTATTAATTATTAAAATATACTTTATATTTTTTATTTTAATAAAACAAATATAAAATTAATAATTATTATATATATAAATAGTAAATTTTTTAATTAAATAAGCCGAAAACCTTTTATTAGCTTTTATTTATTAGTTTAATTAAAATTATAAGCTTTATAATATTTAATATACTTTTTAATTAGTTATATTTTTTTAATAATTATATATAATTTAAAAGTTTATATTATTTATTTCGCTTTATAATAATGTTTTTTATTATAAATTATTTTAAATATTTTTTAATTATTTTATATAATATATATAACGTATTTTACAAGCGAGTTTTCAATTTAAACGAGTTTTTAACTTGAAATTATATACAAAAAACGTCCGTGCGTAAATTAATAACTCTACGAAAAATAGTCGGATTAACTTCGAACTAGTATTAATTTAATTGTAAGTAAAAGCTAAATCTAAAACTATTTTTTTTAATTTTGCTATTATTTTATTTAAGCGTGCACGTAATATTACGCTAAAACACTAGCGTGGTTTTGTGTGCACGCTTAAATAAAAATACAGTAAAATTAAAAAAATTACTTTTAAATAAAAAATATAATTATAAGTAAAGTAAAAAAGGTCCAAAGTTAATCCGACTTTTTCCCGTAAAGTTATTACTATTTTAGTATAATTAGGTTTTTGGTACCTTTGTATTTACTTTGTAAAAAGTAATACTAGTTTTATATAATTAAAAACTCGTTTAAGTTAAAAACTCGCTTGTAAAATGCGTTAAATATATAATATTATTGTATATATTGTAAATAAGTTTATTTACTTTACGTTAAAAAAAATAATTAAATTTTTAAAAAATTATAATATTTTTATTATTTATAATAGCTTTTATTATTTTTATTGTAAAGGTATTACTGTGTTGGTTGCAACGCAATTCGTATAAAGCGATTTAGTACGAATTGGTTTTTTATTTTTGTATAAAAAGGGCTTAAAAAAAGCGTTTCCCGCTTTTTTATTGTACGACTGTTTTTTTTCCTTTTTTTTATGTAATATAGTATTTAAATAAACTGTGTTCACCATTTTTAGCGGGTTAACGTACTCGTGTACGAATTTCGTACAAAACTTTATTTTAACATTTTAAGTATTTTTAAATACAGTTTTTTTAAAGTTATTTTAGCTTTGTTTTTTATTTTAAAAAACAAAATATTAATTTTTTTAATTATAATATAAATTATATTAGTAAATAAAGTATTTAATACAAATATATTAAATTAAATAACTATAAAATTAGTAATTTTATTAAAAATAAAAGTTTTTTTAAATAATATAATATTAATAATTATAATTATAGTAATTAAAATAATTTTAAATTCGTAATTTATTAATATAATAAAAATATAAGTTATTTTACTATATATACTGCTAATTTTTTCTTATAAAAAACTAAATATTATAAAAATTAAATTTTATATTAATAATATTTTTATTATAATATTTATTTCAAAGTTATTATAATTGCTATAAATATTAAAATACGTAATATACTTTTTAAAATACTTAATTTATAATTAATATATTTATTTTTATATATAATATTTAGTTTTATTTTTTTATAATAATAAAATATTTATATAAAGTATTAATTAATAATATAACTTGTAATATTTTAATATTTACTAATATATTTATTATAATTAAAATTAATTTTTATATAAAAAAATAAAAATTATAATTAATAAAAAAAAGCTTATAATTAACTATTATATAAGTTGTTTTATTATTTTTAAATAAAATTTTTTTTTTATTTATTATTTTTTATATATATTTATATAATATATAAAATAAGTTTATTATTAAAATAAGTTTATTATTAAGTTTTTAGTATTTTTGTATATTTAAATTTGAATTTTGTATTTTTTTATTAATAATAATATTGTATATTTAAAAAAAAAGTTAAATATAACTTATATTACAAACTTTTAATTAAAACTTAAAATTATTTATAATATTTTTTATATAATATTAAATTATTAATAATACAAATTTTTATTATAAATTAATATACTTTTTTTTGTATGAAAATTATTTAAACTTAAAAAAAATACTTTTATATAATATATTTTTAATTTAAATTTATAATTGTTTTTTTTTTAATTAAATAATATTAAAAATATAACGAATTATTTATTATATATACGTAATACGCTTTTAATTAATATTAGTTAAACTAAAAACTTTATATAATAATAATTATAATTTAAAATATATTTTAATTATTAAATTAATTATTATTAAGTTTTTTATAAAAATTTTAATATATATTAAAAATAGTTTAACTTTAAATAAAATATAATTAGTTAATATAATATATATAAAGAAAATATTTATAATTGTAATAAAATAAAGTTTATTATAAAAAAAATATTATTTAAAATAATTATTACTACGTTTAATTATTATAATAAACTAAAAATAGCTTAATAAAATAATTATAAATAAATTATAATTATTTAAAATATTAGTTTATATAATTATACTTTATTACTATATATTATTTTAATAAATAAATATTATTTATTATTTTAATATAAAAATACTTAATTACTAGCTAATTAAGTAATTATAATAATAAAAAACAGTTAAATAATAAATAAATATAATATTAATTAAAT
>MU281582.1:0-13219 GCA_022385595.1 Xylaria palmicola
AATTATTATTATATAAAGTTTAATATTTAGTTTTTATTAATAAATAATATATTATATATATATTAAAAAATATTAGTTATTTTTTTAATATATTAAAGCTAAAAAGGAAATACTTATAAATTTAGTTTAATTATATATTAAATAATTATATTTTTTTTAAATATTATAAAATTTTAGTATTATTAATTTATAATATATTATAATTATATACTATTAAAATATTAAGTTAAAATATTAATAAAAATATTATAAACTTTAAAAAGCTTATAAAAAAAAAACGCAAGTTTTAGTATTTAGTTTAAATAACTAGTTATAAACTAGTAGTATTAAATTTATAAATTATATTATAATTATTAAAAAATGTATAAATAAATGTAAAAAGTGTAAAAATGTTAAAAAATGTATTACTAACTAAAGTGCATTACTAATTTGTAAATAACGTTAATTTATATTTAATTATTTAACTAATTCATTTAATATTTTTATTAAATACTTTTATATATAAAAAAAAAATTTTAAACTTAATTTTATATATATTAGTAAAATGCTTTACTAATAAGCTAGTTTTTTTATAAGTACTTATAAGCTTATTATTATATTTAATTACTTTTATTTTAATATTATAATAAAACTAAATATACTTAATATAGTTTTTTATAATAACTTATATAATAGTAATAAACTTATTATTAATATAGTAATTTTATATATATTTTAAATATTAATTAATAATAAGTATTACTTTTTATAATTTGTTATTTTTTTTATTAAAGTTTATAAATTTATAAAAATTAATAATTAATTTAATTTTAGCTTTAATTATTTTAAGTTAAGCTATATATACTATATATTAATAAGCTTTTAATTTTCTATAAACTATATATAAAGTATTTTAAATTTAATTATTTAAGTGGTTTAAAATTATTTTGCTTTTTATATATAATAAAAAGCACTTTAGTAATTTAAAGCTTATATAACTAAGCTTTTAATATTATTAATATAGTATTTTTTTAATTTAAAACCTTTTTATATATAAGTTTAGTAAATTTTAGTAAGTATAAAAGAACTATTTAATATAATAAGTAGAAATACGTTTAATTATATATTAGTTATATATTTAAATAAATAAATATAGTAGCTTTCTTTACTAATAATAAAGTAAATCAAAGTAAAGCTTATTATTTTAATATACCTTTTATTAATTTAATATTTGTAAGAATATTAAATTAGTAACTATATTTAAATAAAAAGCTATAATATATATTTTATATATTATAAAGCTTTATAGCTTTATAATTTTAAAATTAATATTTTTATAGCTATAAATTTTAATTATATTATTTTTTATAAATACTATGTTTTTAAAGTTAGTATTATATAAGTTAATAAATTTAATAGCATTATTAAAAATATAAATACTAAAGTTTAAATTAATTATAATATAGTTTTATAAAGGGAATACTTTGGAAAGCTGTTTAATTATAGTAAAAAAGCTTTAAATATAAGTTATAAAAGGTTTTATTAATTATTTTTTAATTTTAATAATTTTAGTTACTTAAAAGTATACTTTTTTTTTTTAAAGTTAATTAATAAACTATTTTTAAGCTTATTTTACTACTTTTTATATACTTTTTTTAGTATTTATTTAAACTTTTATAACTTTAGTAAATTTATAATAAAAAGTTTAGTTTTTAAAAATAAGTTTTAAAAATATTAACTAGTATTTTAATATTTAATATTAGTTATAATAAATTATATAGTTAATAATATTAAAGTTTTTAATTTTAGTTTTAGTTTGAGTATTTATATAAACATGTTTTTAAAAAGTATTTTTTAAGCTTTTATTTTAAAAATTTTAACTTTTATTTTTAAGGCTATATTGTTTTTTATGCTAATTTAAGCCCTTTTTTTTATTAAATTATTTTTGTTTATTTTAAATAAGTTATAATTACTTTTTATTATATAAATTATTAGAATTATTTTAATAAACGTTTAATTTAGCTTTATTAAATATAATAAAAGCATTACTTTAAATAAATTAGTTTATTAGTTAAGTTATTACTTATATTACGGCTTTTTATTATAGTTTAAAAGTAATTTTAGGAAATCTAAACTTATTATTTTGTATAACTATATTATATAGTTTAAAAAATAGTAATTTAAATAAAGCTAACGTACTAGATGGGTAAGCTGCGTAGACGAGTAAGCTGCGCACTTTTCTACATTTTTGCATATACATTTTTATTTCGCATATATTTTAATAACCAAACATGCCTTTATTATACAAAAATAATAATATACAATTTGTATTACAAGCTTTATAGTAAAACTAAAAAATGTCCGTATAACGCGCTGCAAAACTCTATAATGTTTTTAAGGCTACGTTTTATAATTGCTGCAATAGAATCGCGTTGTGCAACGCAACACGTTTAAAATTATACTAATTATTAAAATATAAAGAAGAATCAATCATACAATATATTTTTAACTTAGATGCACAAGCATTTCTGCTAAAGTTATATAATATAGAAGATATAGCTAATCTACTACTTTATATATACGACGCACCCTTAGTCGGAATTAAGTAGGCTTTAACTTTTGTACGATAATAACTTGCCTTTTATATAAATTTTAATTACTAAATCGATTACTAGTAAGTTTTTTGCAAAAATCCTAATATATACTAAATATAATTTACTTTTATATAAAATATAATTATAATTAAAAGTATATTAAAAGAAAATATTTATAACTTTAATAAAATAAGCTTTATAATAAGAAAAATATTGTTTAAAATAGTTGTTACTTTATTTAACCATTAAAGAAAACTAAAAGTTGTATAATAAGGAAATTACAAATAGTTGTTTGTACTATAAGCTATTTCTTTATATAGTTATACTATTCTGCTATACATTATTTTAGTAAAACTAACTTACTTACTTTTTTAGTATTAAAACAATTATTTACTATCTTTTTAAAAAATTACTATAATAAAGAATGGATAAACTATAAATAAAAAAGGCCTAAATTGGATTAAGCATTTTAATAAACATACTATTTGTTATATAAAAGGTGTTTATTGTTTTTTAATTTTTAATGGGTACAAAAGCTATTACTTTATTGTATTTAAATTGTACACCAAAGAATACAACATTATTACACTTTGTATACCTTTTTATTTATTATATTATTTTTAGCTTTTTAATATTAGATGTTTTAGCCCTTTAAAACGGTTGTACAGCAAAGAAATCAATAAATTAGCCCGGGTTTATATTATACACATTAGAAAAAAAGATTTTCTTGCATTATTTCACAAAACGTATAAAGCTTTAATAACTAAATAAAATATTTAAGCAAGCTTTAAAAGGTTTGGCTTTGTTCCGTATAATCTAATGTATGTTATTTCGCAGCTTCCGCTTAAAATTTCAACTAAAATACCTTTAGGGTTATCTAATGGATTTTGAATTTGGGAGTTAAAAACGCCGTATAATAAGAAAAATATATATTCCTAAGCCTAATATATTAAAAAAAAAGTTGTATAATACTAGAATAGCTTTCTAATAGCTATTTTAAATATAATTAACTTAATTATAAAAAGTACTTCGTTATTAGGGCACTAAGTTGTACTATTAAAAATAAAAGTAGCTAAACTTTGAAAAGCAAATTATAAACTAAGCTGCTATTGCTGTACAAAAAACAAACGTTTTTAGGTTAGAGGATTACTTACTGTACAAAAAGTGTAAGATTAAGAAACTAAAAAGGCTGTTAATAATTAAATAAGTAAAGAAATACGGTTGGGTAATTGTTGTACAAAGAAGAATATTGCATATAAATAGTGTTGTAGAATTTGTAGCAAGCCTAGACATAATGCTTATATGTATTAAAATGATGTAGAAGTATCTAGCGAACATAATTCGGATTGAATTAAATTGATTTTTTATATTTTGGTTGAGTTATTTCGTTTTTACGTACAAAGATGCAAAAAAGTGCGCAGCTCACCCGTCCGCGCAGCTCACTTATCTAGTACATTAATATTTTATAAAGCTTATTTAAAATTAGTTAAAAGTTTAAATAGCTTACTAATATTAAAACTTTTAGTATTTATTTTAATAACTTTATTAAACTACTAATTAGTTTATTTACTTAAATTTTTAATAAATTAAATAAATATTTAGTTAATAAATTATTAGTATTTTTATTTATATTTATATTTAAGTATTTAATGTATTACTTTTTTAAGCTTATAAAAATTATTAAATTATTAATTAATTATTTAATAAGGGTTTATATAGTTTAATTAATAGTTTTTATATATTATTTTATATATTTATTTAGTAAACTTAATTATTTTAGCTTTATATACAGTATATTATTTAAAAATAGTATTATAATATTATTTAAATTTAAAAAACTTTTGTTAAAGCTTTAAAAAAAGGTATAATATAGTAATTATATTAAAGTTAATATTTAAAAAAAAGTAAAAAGTTAAAAAGTTTAAGTGTTTTTAAGCAAATAAGCTATAATGTTTGTTTTTCTCCGGGAATTAAATAGTTTTATAAATTACAACTTTTAATACTTATAATAAAGTTTGCTTTTTATAAAAGGTAATTATTAATAGTATTAAATATTATAGTATTTATATTTAATATATTATAAAGCGTTTTATATTGTTTTATTAAGCTTAATTATTAGTAAAATATAAAAAGTATTAATAAGATTTTTAATTATTGGATTTTTAAGTTTGTTATAATTGTTTTAATTGTGTAAGTATTGATTTTTATTGTTTTTTCCTTGTATTAGTAAGGAATTTTCACTTTAGTAGCGCTTATTTTTATATAGAATAAAGCGTTGTACTTAGTAAGTATATATATACAAGTTTGCGCTTTTTAGCGTTGCATTGCAAGGCTTGCTAGCCACCACAAATCCAATATAATCCAAAGCGATCCTAAAATTATTAGTGTAAGAATTACTAATAAACGACGAATAATAAAAAAAAAAATAGTTATATATTAAAGAATAGGTTTTTATATTCAAATATTTACTACTTTACTTATTAATTTAAGTATTAAAACAGTTTTTAAAACTTAATTAGTAAGCTACTTACAATTTAACAACTTGTGCAAAGCGTTATTAAACGTAGCTTTAATTTTAAACTTACTTTTAATCGAACAACGTTTTACAACACGGAATTAACTTACTATACCGTACTTAATATATTATATAGCAAAGTCGTTATATTAAACTACTTATATATACAAATAACTTATAATATAAAGTAAATTAAATAATTATATATAAATTTAAATATAAAACTTTAAAATTAAATATATAATTAAAAATAATAAATTATAATTTAGTTTTAAATTTAAATATAATATAAGTAATATAAATAACGGGTTTATTTCGCACTTTTTAGCATTTTTGTACAATTATATATAATAATTTAACAATAATAAAAAAAATTAATTAAAACTACTTAGAATCATTTTTGCTAAATATTTTTATATTGTTTTAATATATATAAGTATTGTATCCGGGCTTGCCGCATGTTTTACAGTATTATTAACGCGTGGCTACCCGTTTTATATAACAATTACCCGCACGTGTTTTATTAGCTATTTAACTTTAAATTACCTTTGTTGTTTTAAAATCGCCTGCTTTTTATATAGTAAGTAACCCTTTATTTTATATATGTTTTTTTTTATATAACAATATTAACTAAAGTATTTATTTGTATTTTAAAGCTTAGTATTCTTACTTTTTAATAAAGCTAACTTATGTATAACTAGCTTTATACTTTTTGTAATTTAGTTAATTATATTTAAAATAGCTTATAGCAAGCTATTTTAGTATTATATAATGCTTTTTTTAATATATTTTGTTTATTTTTAAGCCTTAGTTAAATTATTTAAAGTCTTTGATTACTAAATAGCCAACGGCTTATTAAATGATCCAAGTAGTGTTTTAGTTAGTAATTGGACTTTAAGCTGCGAAATTATATATTTTAGATTATACAACACTAGTTTTATACTTTAAAATCCTGTCCAAATATTTAATTTTATTATAGAAGCATTATATGCTTTATAAAACAATATAAGAAAATCCTCCTTTAAAATATGCAAAATATATATTTATATTAAATATTTAATTTATTTGCTATATAATTGTTTTAATAAGCTAAAATACCTAATATTTAAAAGCTGTAGTTAATATAATAAATGTGCCGGTATATAAAGTGTAATAATTTTATAATCTTTGTAGTATATTTTAAAATTAGCTAAATAGTAGCTCTTATAGCTATTTAAAATTAATAAATAATAAATACCCTTTATATAACCTATTATATGCTTATTAAAATATTAAATCTAATTAATACTATGTTTATTTATTGTTTAGTTGTTTTTTATTATTATAATTACCTAATTACTTAGTAATTAGGTATTTTTATACTAAAATAATAAATAGTATTTATTTGCCAAAATAATATATAGCAGTAAGGTATAACTATACAAACTAATACTTTGAATAACTGTAGTTTATTTATAATTGCTTTACTAAGCTATTTTTGGTTTACTACGACGGTTAAACGTAGTAATAACTATTTTAAATAACATTTTGCTTATAATAAATCCTATTTTATTAAAGTTATAAATATCTTTTTTATATATATTATATTTACTAATTATATTTTATATAAAATTAAACTACTTTTAATATATGTTAGGATTTTTGGAAAGGACTTACTAGTAATTAATTCGATAATTAAACCGTGTTTTAAGCTATAGTTATTGTTGTACAAAGGTTAAAACCTAATGAACGCTAACCGGGGGCGCGTTGCGTACGTATAGCAAACGATTCATTATATCTTTAATACTACTCAACTAAGGCAGAAACGATTGCAAATTTAGGTTGATTATATATTATATAATAGTATTTTCTTTAAATTAGGTTAATTGTTGTACAAAAAAAAGTATTATTACTTTTAGTCGAATTCTACGTTATTGATTAGCTAAAGTTTTAGTAGGGACGTTAAAAGTTTGTGCAGTATATTGAATAAATAATTTTGGGTTTTATTGAATAGCTTGTAATACAAGCTGTAAATCAGCTTTTTGCCAATTGTACAACATGATAAATGGTGGGAAAAAATTAAAGTTGATGATTACACGTACGATGTAAACAAAAGTGCGAAATAAACCTAAATGCGAAATAAACCCGTTATTTACGTTATATTATTTTTTTATTAAACTGTTTTTAATACGTTTTTACTTACGTTTTATAAAATGTTTTTTAAAAGTATTAATTATTTTATTAATTAAAATATTAATAATTAATACTTATTAATTATATTTAGTTAATTAGCTTTTTTACTTTATTTTATAGTAAAAATTCTTTTAAAAAACTTGTTTTTTTATTATATTTTTAATTTCCTATTTTTTAAAAAGGTTTTTAAATATTAATATAAGTAATAAGTGCTTTAATTTAGTATTTTAAAGCTTTAATAATTATATTAGAAAAATATTATATATTTAACTATATTTTATTAGCAGTGCAAAACAATATATTTATAAACTAACTTTTTTAAAAATTTAAAAAGGTTTAATAAACTTAAAAGTTGGTTTATAATTTTTAAACTTAAAGTTTTTAATAAAAAAAACTATTATTTATTTTACTTTAAAAGTTATAAAAATATATTTAAAGTTATAATATTTTATTTACAATTTAGTTACTTTTTACTATTATTTTAACAATATAAAGCAAAGCTTTTTTAGTTTATTAATTTAATTTTGTATTTTTAAAACCTTTTTTAAAGTAAAATTGTTTTTAATAAAAGTACGGAATTTAAATATATAGTTATATAAAGTTTTAAAAGGAAATATATTTATAATATTATTAATAACCGAATTTATAACAAAGTAAGTTTATATTAATAATTATAGCTAATTTATTTGCTTTAAACTAATAAAGTATTTAAAATAGCTTTTAATAATTTAGTTTATATATTTTATTTAACTATTAATTTTAAAATAAAACGCAATTAAATATTTTTATTTAATTTTAATATAATAATATAGCTTTAATTAAAACTTGTTTATAAAAAAAGTATTTTTATTAAATATTATATTAATAAATAATTTAAATTTGTATTTAATTTTATAATAAAATAAAATTACTAATTTAATAACAATAATAATAGTATTTATAAAAAATAAATAAGTTAATTTAATAAATTAATTAATAATAACTAATATAGCGTTAATAAGTTTGTTTTAATAATAAATTTATAGTAAATTAATAATAAAGTTTATAAATAACTTTTTTATAAGTATAATAAAAATTAGTAAAGCATTTAATTTATTATATTTTTAATAATGTTTTGTTTTTACTTTAAAATATATTATATATTTATTTATATAGTTATTAGTATTTTTTTAAAAACTAAATTAGTAAAACTTTCGTTTTAATAACTTTTTTGTTTTTATTTTTTTAAAGTAACTTATTAGTAAATTATTATAATATAGTTTAATTAATTAAAAATATATTACTTTTTTAAAAATATATAAGTTTTATTATTATATAGTAATAAAGTACTTAAAACGTTTTATTAAAAATTTGTTTATTTTTTATACTAAATTTAGTATTTAATATAACGGCATTCCAAATTTTAGTTTTAAATATTTTAAATTAGGTTTTAAAAAGTATAACTTAATATTAAATTTAAAACATTATTTATATTAGTAGTAATTCGTACTTATTTATGCATTATTATTTATATAAAAATACTTTAAATTTTAAATAATTTTTTAATATATAATTTATTAACTAAAATTCTTAAATATTTATTACTAATTTTAATATTAGTAATTATAACTTTTTTTATAATATAAATAATAAATTACTATTTAACTTTAATTTTATTATATAATTAAGTTATTTTAATAAATTATTAACTTTGTTTTTTTTATTACTTTTATAATATATAATAAAATTAAACAATATTAAATATATATATTATTTAATTTACTTTTTATTAAATTTAAGTATTTTTATAAAAGCTTATAAGTTATTATAATTTATAAAAACTTTAATAAATACTTTGTTATTTTATAAATAATATTTTTAATATTTAAAATAATTTATTATTACTAATATTTCTTTATTTAAAATGCTATATTTTAATTTTTATTTAATAAACTTATAAAAATAAAATAAAATACGTTTTTATTAACTTTAATTATTTTTTTAAACTAAATTACTTATAAATACAATATTAAAGCTATTAGTTTTTATTAATATTTGTTTTTTAAAGTTAAAATATATAAAAAAAATAGCTTTTTTAAATGCTTTTTTAACTTTTTTAAAAGCTTTTATTATAAAAGTATTTAAAAACATTTAACTTTTTTTTATTTTTAATTTACTTATTTTTAAAAACTTAAAAAAAAACGCTAAAATTTAAAAATACTTATTAATAAAATGTTAATAAAACTTATAAAACTTATAATAAAAGTTAAAAAGCAGTTATTTTTTTATAATTCGGATTTTATTAAAGTTTATTTTAATATTATTACTTAAAATAATATAGTTTAAAAATTCAAACTTATTTTAATAAAACTAGTATTTAAAAAGTTTAATATAAAAGTTTGTTTTTTAAAGCTTTTTAATAATATTTTAAATATATTTTATATATTTTTTTTTAATTTTTAAAAAAACTAGTATATTATTTAAAAAAGCTAAACAATATTTATTTAAAAAATTATTAAATATTTTATATATATAACTTTAAAAAGTAATTAAAGTATTATATAAACTTATTAGTATAACTAAAAATTTATAGTAATTATAATAAGTTTAAAAAGCTGTTTTTTTTTTTTTTTTTTTAATTTATAATTTATAATAAATATTTTTAAAGTTAATTTAAAAAAATATTTTAATTTTTAATATTTTATTTAACATTTTTAAAATAAATAAAAAAAGTATAACAATTTTTAATAAAAACTTTATTAAGTTTTTTATAATTTATATATAGTTTTAACTTATTATTTTTTTTAAAAAATAAATAAAATAAGTATTTTAATAAAGCTTTTAAATTTCCTAATTTTACTTAATTTTAATATAGTATTAAATTATATTTAAAGCTTTTTTAGCTTATTTTATATTAAAAAGTATATTAAGTAGTAAAACATAATAATACTTAGTTTTAAATTAATTAATAAATTTTTTTTTTATTATAAAATAAAATATTAGCTTTTTAATATTAAAAAAATTCGGAATACTTTTAAAACTTAAATAAAATAAATATAATTAAAGTTTAATTTAAAGTTATTTTTATTTTTTTAAGTTATAAAGGTTTTAATAGTTTAATTAACGTTTAATAAAACTTTTTATTATAATATATTTTTACAAATTAATAAAGTATTAGTATTTCAAATTATTAATATTACAATTTAAAAAACTAATAATTATATACTAAATTTAAAATAATTTTAAAGTTTTTTAAAGTAATTTATAATAATTTTATAAAGTTATTATTAAAATTATTATTTTTAACAATTATAATACAAATATAATAAAAATTTTAAATAATTTTATAATTATTAATTAATTTATAATTAATTTAGTAGTAATTATAAATAATTATTTTATTAGTAATTACAAATTAAAAAAAATATAATTTAAAAAGTATTTTTTTTAATTTATATTACAAAACAAAAATATAATTTATATAATTATATTTAATATAAAAATTTAAATTAGTATAAATAACTAAAAAGGTTTTTTTAAAACTTATATAATAATTAGTATATAAAATGTAAAAACAAACTAAAATAAAAATAAAAAAGTTATTATTAAATTTAATTTTAATAAGCTTTAAAACCAAGTTTATAATTAGTTTTTTTTAGTTATTATTTATATAGTAAAATAAAGTTATTTTTTTTATTTCTTTATTAAAAAAAAGGTAATATTAATACTTTTTTAATTAATTTTAGTTTTTTAAATCTTTTTAAAACTTTATAATAAGCTTTATAATTAAAGTTATTAGTTAAATTAAAAACATTAATTACAAAAGTGTTTTAGTTTATTATAATAAAAATATTTAAAAGCTTTTAATAAACTAATTATAATTAGTTTATTTTTGTTGTTTATTTAAATATTTTTTACTTTATATTAAAGTATAAACCTAGTTTAATAACTTATATTTATATTTTTAAATAAAAACTTATTATTATAAATTAACATATTATAAATTAAAGCTTTGCTTTTAAAAAATAAAAGTTTTTAATATTTATAATAAAGTAAAATACAAATATTAAAGTTTTTATTTAGTTAAATAAAAAAAAAGTTATAATTTTTTTAATATATATTTTAAAGTTATTTTTATATTGGTTTAAATTTGCTAATAAATTAAAGTGGATTTAAAAAAGTTTTTTTATTAGTATTAAATTAATTTAAAATTAAAAAGCTTAAAATAAAAAGTAATTTATTAGTTTTTAACGTTTAATTATTATATTTACTATATTATTTTACTTATTTAACAATAAATTACAAAAGTAAAAAAGCTTTTTTTATAGTGATTTGCTTAGTTTTTAGTAATATAATATAGCTTTTTCTTTTTTAAATTTCTGTATATTTTAGTTTTTAATTTAAAAAAAATAATAGTTAAACTGTTTAAAATATTGTTAAAATAACTATTTAATATATTTAAATTACTTATTAATATTGGCTTTAAAATGCTTTAATTAGCGAATAAATGTTTATATTTAGTTAATAAAAACATTTTAATTATTTATAAGTTGTTTTTTTTTTTAGTTATTTTGTTTATAATTTTTATTTAATAAGTATTTTTATATACTTAATTTATTTTAATATTAATTATTAAAATTTTAATATTATTATAACAAAACTTTTATAAATTAGTTTTAAATATTAGTTTTAATTTTTTTACTTATTTAGCTTACTTATTATAAGTAAATTTTATAAATAAAAAAAAATAGTTAAACTAAAAAAGTTGGTTAAAATTTACGGCATTACTATTTAATTATAATTTATAATGCTTTTAATAATGTTTTTTATATATATAACGCTTGTTTTTATTATTTAATAAAGTATTAAATAAAAAGCTGCTATTATTAAAAAGTAAAAAAAAGTGGTTTTGTTAATTAAAAAATCCTAATTATTGATTTTAAAGGTTTTTAAAATTCTTACCTTTTTTTTTTTTTTTTTTTTCTTTTTTTTTCTTTTTTTTAAAACGTTTTTTTTTTAGTAATAGTTTAATTGTACTGTAAAAAGTGCTTATTTTTTTAGTATTTTAAATAATGCTTTATTAATAAGCATTTAAAAGTTTTTTAAAAATTTAAGCTGTTATAACTATAATAATAAATTAATTTTTTAAATTTATTATAATAAAAAATTAAAAGTTGCTAGTATTTAAAAATGTAAATAATAATTATATAAAAGTAGTATTTTGAAAATTTAAGTTAAATTGTTATTTAAATTGAGTTTTTAGTGTTTTAAATAAGCTTTAATTGTAATTTATTAACAAAGTATATAATTGTTAAATATTTGCTTTAATATAAAGTGTTATTATAAAGTTATAAGTAATTTAAAAAAAAAAAACTTTAAAATTATTATAATAAAAAGTATAATAAATTAAATATAACAATAGTTTTAATAATATTGTTATAATAAAAGAAAAACATAATTAAAATTTAAAATAAAAGTAAAAAAAGTACGATTTATATACAAAATAAGTATTTTTTATAATATATAATGTATAATAATATAATATATTTAATAAGTAGTAATTATAATAATTTAATATAGTAATACTAAATTTATATTATAAAAAAAAATTTTTTTACTAGATTTTTCAAAGTATTTATAGCTTTTTTTACTAAATAAAATATTTAATTAAAATTTAAAATAATTAAATTTATTTTTTTAAATAATAATAAGGTTATTTTAGCTTTAAATATTATAAAAGTTAAAAAAATACTTTTTATTAACTTAGAATTACTTTTTTTAATATATATTTTAAAAATATTTATTATTATATTTAAAATTAAATAAAAATTTAAATTTTATTAACTTAATTATAAAAACTATATAAAAATTAATATATAAAAATGCTTTTTTATATTAAAAAAATAAAAAGCTTTATAAAACTAATTATATATTAAATAAATATTATAAAATAAAAAATAAATAAATATAATATAAAAAA
>MU281583.1:0-13164 GCA_022385595.1 Xylaria palmicola
ATTAAATAATTATATTTTTTTTAAATATTATAAAATTTTAATATTATTAATTTATAATATATTATAATTATATATTATTAAAACGTTAAATTAAAATACTAATAAAAATATTATAAACTTTAAAAAGCTTATAAAAAAAATATAAGTTTTAATATTTAATTTAAATAACTAGTTATAAACTAATAATATTAAATTTACAAATTATATTATAATTATTAAAAAATATATAAATAAATATAAAAAGTGTAAAAATGTTAAAAAGTGTATTACTAATTTAAATGCATTATTAACTTGTAAATAATATTATATATTATTTAATTAAATAAATATTTTTATAATATAAAAAAAAATTTATTAATTTATTATTACTAAATTAATATATTATTTTAATTATTATAATAAATGTATTTTATTTTTAAATAACAAGTTTTATTTATTTATTAATATTTTTTATTATTAAAAAATACTACTTTTTATAACTTATTAATTTAAAAGTAAAATATTTATAATATATTTGTTAATATATTAATATTAATTATATATAACGTATAATACTTTTTCGTACTTTAGTTTAATTAAGCTTATAATTTAGTTAAATAAACGGTATTTAGTAGCAAAATTCCTTTTTTAAAAAAAAAACTTTATATACGTAAATTCTTTTTTTTTATTTAAAAAATAAATAAATAGTAATATTAATAATATTTTTATTTTAACGTTGTATTTAATATTAAATATACGAACTTACTTTGTATATTGTTAAATTAATATTAATTAGTAAATTATATTATATATAATATAATTATAAATTAGTAAAAAATAAAAACGAGTTAATTTTAAATATAACAAAATTTTAATATAAAACTTTTAAAACTATTATATAATTACACTTTAAAACCAATTGTACAATAAATAATAAAAAAATTACTTTTTTTTAAAACAATTATAATAACCTTTTTAATTAGTAAAAAACTTTTGTAAAACTAAAAAAAAATAATAAATAACTTTATTATAAACAATTTATTTATTATACGTATTACATTTAAATACGTATATTAACTAAAATACTATTAATTAAATTATTATATAAAAACTAAATAATAACTTTTTTTTATATATATATTTTTTTTATATATATATTTTTTTTATATATAAATTTATTATATATAATAATTAACTAAACTATTAATAATTTAGTAAAATAAAAAGCTTAAAAATAATAATTTATTAATAAGTACGTTAATTAAAAAACTAGAATTTTAATATATATAATAAAAAACTTTTTAACTTTAAAAATGTAATAATAAACGAAATTAATTTATATATTATATATTATATAAATAAATATTAAAATAATATATATATATTAATATAATTTTAAATAATATATATAAACAATTTTAAAAAATAATAAAATATTAACTTTTAAACAATTAACTATATAATATATTAATTATTTTTAAAAACTTTAAAGAAAAATAAAGTATAACGTACTACACGGGTCAGCTGTGCACACAAGTTAGCTGCGCACTTTTTTGGACTTTTGTACGTAGAATTAAAATAACTCAACTATAATATAAAAAATTAATTCGTACTATTTGAATTTGCTTTTATTAAATATTTCTACTTTGTTTTAATATATACGCGCATTATATCCGGGTTTACTACAAATTCTACAGTATTTTTTTTATATAGTGCTACTCTTTATATAATAACTACTTATTTATACTTTTTTAATTATTTATTTTTTAATAGCTTTTTTAGCCTTTTAATTTTAATTTTCTTATATAATAAATAATTTTTTAACTTATAAATGTTTATTTTTTATATAGTAATATTAGTTTAGCTTATAGTTTATTTTATAAAGCTTAATTACTTTAGTTTATAATAATATAACTTAATATTTTAATATACTTATTTTTTTTATAATTAAATTAATTATATTTAAAATAATTATTAAAAAGCTATTTTAATACTATATAACTTTATTTTTAATAAACTAGGTTTATTATTTAGTGTTTTTTTTATTATATAAGGTTTTTAACTTTTAATTACTAAGTTTTATACAAAGCTTATAAAATAATCCTAATAGTATTTTAATAGGTTTTTTTATTGTAAATTAAAAAATAATATATTTTAAATTGTACGGAACAAAGCTAATACTTTTAAACCCTTTTTAAATATTACTTTTAATTATTAAAGCTTTAAATGTTTAGTAAAATATATTAAAAAAACTAACTTTATTAATATATATAATACTTAATTATATAAGTTTATTAATTGCTTTACTGTACGCCTGTTTTAAAAAGCTAAAACAACTAATATTAAAAGGCTAAAACTTATATAATAAATATATAGGTATATAAAGTATAATAATTTTATAATTTTTAATATAGGTTTTAAAATTAACTAAATAATAGCTTTTATAACTATTTAAAATTAAAAGGCAATAAATACTTTTTATATAATAAGTTATATATTAATTAAAATGTTTTATTTAATTTAAACCTTTTTTATTTATAGTTTAGCTATTAATTATAATAGTAATCCTTTATTTATATAGTAAGTTAGTATTAAAATACTAAAATAATAAATAAATAAGCTTTATTAAAATAATATATAGTAGTATTATATATTTATATAAAAAAATAGCTTAAATAACTATTAACTATTTTTAATTGCTTTATTATACAAATTTTGGTTTTTTATATTAGTTAAATAACGTAATAACTATTTTAAATAATATTTTGCTTATTATAAAGCTTATTTTATTAAAGTTATAAATATTTTCTTTTAAAATACTATAAGTAGTAATTATATTTTGTATAAAGGTAAACTATATTTAGTATATATTAGAATTTTTGTATAAAACTTTTTAGTAATTAATTTAATAATTAAAGTATATACGAATATTAAGTTATTATTATATAAAAGTTAAAGCTTAATTAATACTAACTAAAAATACGTTATATATATATAGTAGTAAATTAGTTATATTTTTAATATTAACTAACTTTAGTAAAAATACTTATGTATTTAAATTAAAAATATATTATATAATTAATTCCTTTTTGTATTTTGTTAATTAATATAAAAATAAGCGTATTACACTTTGTAATACAATTTTATAACATTATATATTTTTATAGCGCTTTAAATAAAAAGTTTTTAGTTTTGCTATAAAGTTTGTAATATAAACTATATATTATTTTCTTTATATAAGTTAAACATATTTAGTTATTAAAAAATATAAAAAAAATAAAAGTGTGTATAAAAATCTAAGTTAATGTATAGCTAACCCGTATGCGTAGCTAACCCGTGTAGTACGTTAATTTAAAAATATAACGAATTACTTTATATAACTAATATAAATCTTTTAAAATTTTTTTTTTTAATTAATTAAATTAAAAATAATTAAATATTTATATAATAAATTAACTAACTTTTAATTTTTTTACTTTAAGTTTATAGTTTTATAAAATATTTAAATTATAAATATATATAATATTTAAATTAAAAATATAAAAAATATTTTACTTTTATATATTAAATATTTTATTTATAATTAAATAACAATTTATAATAAAATATATATAATAATTAATTATATAAAAACTTTTAATATAACTAAATTATAAACTAAATTTTTAACTAATTTTTAAATATTTTATTTTTTATAATTTTTTAAAGCTTATATAACAGTTATTTATTTTATATATAATATTTAATTTAATAAATATTAATATTTATATTAACTTTTTATTAATATATAAAATATAAAATAAAGTTATACTTTTAAACAAATATATAGTTTTTTAAAAAACTTAAAAAAAAAAAAAAAAACTACTTTAAAAAACCTTATAATTTATTATATAATAAAGTAAAACTATTTATTAATATATATTAAAAATTTAAAATTACACAAAATTAATATTATATAATATTTTTTATTATTTTTAAAAGTTATATAAAAAACTACTTTATTTATAATATTAGTTTTAATTATATATAAAAAGATATTTATTATATAATAAATATATATTTTAATATAAATATAAATTATAATTATTATTAAATAAACTAAATAATAATTATATTTATATACGTATAAAAAGAAAATTTTAATAAATTTTTATATAAAATATTAAAACTAATAATTAATAAACTAATAAAAGTATAATATATATTTAATATAAGTTATTAAAGCAAAATTTAATTAAATATAATAATTACGTAAGTATATTAAAGTATTTTAAGTTTATTATTATATTAGTACTTTAAAAACTAATATATAAAAGTTTTTTTATAAACTTTTATACGTATTTTTAAATTATAACTAATAACTAAAAAAAATCCTTTATATAATAAGTAAAAAATACTTATTATATTAATTAATAATATATAAAAAAAAATTATATAAACTATTATATAAAGTTTTTTTTAAAAAATATTAATAAAAAGTAATTTAAATAATAAAACTAATAAAGTACTACTTTTTTAAACTTTTATATAAATAAAAAATGCTTTATATATTATAAAAAGAAATACTAATTAATTAAATATATTTTAAAAAAAAAAGCTAATATAAAAAACTAATATTTTATTTTATATAAAATTTATTTTAAATAAACTTTTTTACTTATTAAATTTTTAATATATTTAATAAAATATAAAAAATATTTTAAATTAAAAAAAAAAAAAAACTACTTTAATTATAAATATAAAAAAGTAATTACTTAATTTTTAATAAATAATATATTTATATATTATATAATAATAAAATTATTAAACTAATTTTTACTTTATAATTATTATTATACGAAATATTAAAAAAAACTATAAAATATAAATATATTAAACTTTTTAATAATTAGTAAAACTTAATTAAAAATATATATAAAATTATATTTTTATATAAAAATTAGTTTTAAAAGTAATAATACTTATAAATTAATTAATATAATATAATTTATAAATAATTTTAATATAATAATTTATTATATTTTAAATATATTAATATTATTTTTATTTTTATTAAAAAATACGAATTAACGTATATAACAAGTTTATTTTATATTTAAGTTTATTTTACATTTTTGTTAATTTTGTATACTTTGTTTTTATTTTTATTTTTTTTAATTATTTATTATATTATATAATTAAAAAGAATTTAATTTACAATTTGTATTACAAATTATATAATAAAACTTAAAATTATTTTTTTAATATACGGCAAATATTTTTAATATTTTATTTAAAATATTATTTAATTAATAATACAAAATTGTACTATAAATAAATATATTTTCTTTTATATAATAATTAATTGAATTTAAAAAAAATATAATTATATAATATATAATTAATTAAAATTTATAATTATTTCCTTTTTAATTAAATAATATTAAAAATATAGTAAATTATTTATTATATATATATAATATGCTTTTAATTAGTATTTATTAAGTTACTAATTTTATATAATAATAATTATAGTTTAAAATATATTTTAATTATTAAAATAATTATTAATAAGTTTTTTATAAAAATTTTAACGTGTATTAAAAATAGTTTAATTTTATATAATATATAATTAGTAAATATAGTATTTAAAAAAAAAATATTTATAACTTTAATAAAATAAAGTTTATTATATATAAAATATTAGTTAAAATAATTATTATTATATTTAACTATTAAAATAAACTAAAAATAATATAATAAAAAAATTATAAATAGTTTATAGTTATTTAAAATATTAGTTTATATAGCTATTTATTACTATTATATATTATTTTAATAAATAAAAACTATTTATTATTATAATATAAAAATTATTAGTAAAACAATATACAATAATTTAATACCGTATATTTAACGCAAAAATAACGCTAAAATAAATACGTGTTATACGAATATTTATTTATATTAAAAGAAAAGGAAAAAAAGTTGGATTTTACGTTATACAACTAAGTTTTCTTTTATTGCACGTTAAGCTTACTAAATTATATAATAATATAGTACGTAACTACGTATTGTAAAACAAAGCGTTATAGCTAATTAAAACACTAAAGTTTTAACAAAAATACTGAATTACTTAGTAATTAAGTAATTATAATAATAAAAAACAGCTAAATAATAAATAAATATAGTTTTAATTAAATTTAATATTTTAATAAGTATATAATAAGTTGTATAAAAGGTATTTATTATTTATTAATTTTAAATAGCTATAAAAACTATTATTTAACTAATTTTAAAATATATTATAAAAATTATAAAATTATTACACTTTATATATTAGTATATTTATTGTATTAATTGCAGTTTTTAAATGTTAAGTATTTTAGTTTGTTAAAATAATTATATAGCAAATAAATTAAATATTAAATATAAATATATATTTCGTACGTTTTAAAAAAGGATTTTTTTATATTGTTTTATAAAATGTATAATAAGTTTATAATAAAGTTAAACATTTATATAAGCTTTTAAAAAATAAAACTAGTATTATATAATTTAAAATATATAATTTTATAATTTAATATTTAATTGCTAATTAAAATACTATTTAAATTATTTAATAAGCTATTTAATATTTAAAAGTTAAAAACTTTATATAATTTAATTAAAGCTTAAAAACAAATAAAATATATTAAAAAAAATATTATATAATATTAAAATAGCTTATTAAAAGTTATTTTAATTATAGTTAATTAAATTATAAAAAATACGTAATTAGTTATATATAAATTAACTTTATTAAAAAATAAAACTATTAAGTTTTAAAAAGCAAATAAATATTTTAATTAATATTATTGTATAAAAAGAAAATATATATAAAATATAAAGTTACTTACTATTTAAAAAATATGCGATTTTAAAACTATAAAAGCAATTTAAAATCAAATAGCTAATAAAATATATATAAATAATAGTTGTATAAAGCGGGTAACTACGCGTTAATAACGTTATAAAACATATAGTAAATTTAAACATAATATTTACACGTATTAAAATAATATAAAAATATTTAGCAAAAGTAATTCTAAATAATTTGAATTAATTTTTTTATTATAGTTAAATTATTACGTATAATTATACAAAAAAACTAAAAAGTGTAAAATAAACTTGAATATAAAATAAACTTATTATATACGTTATATAAAAGTATATTTTAATAATATTTAAAATATAATCGTACAAAAAAATAAAAGTATAATACTAATTATATACAAATAAAACATTTATTTTTTAATTTAACATTATATAAAGCAGCTAATTACTTTATAAAAATAAAACTATATAAATTATATAAGTTATTTAAATACTTTTATATAAAAAAACTTTAATAAATGCTTAATTATACGGGATATAAAGTAAATTCAACAATTTTAAAAAAAATTTAAAAGTTTTACTATTATTACTAATTATACAATAAAGCACTAAGCAAATTCAAATTTATAATTAAAAATAATTATAATTTTAATTATAAAGTAATAATAAATATTATATAAATAAACGAACATTAAATTTTTTATATAATTAATATAGCAATATTATTTTAAATTGCAATATTTTTTAAATTAATATTTTATATAATATTTAAAAAGCATTATACAAATATTAAATTAATATATATTAAAAACCTTTAAATTACTTTATATATAATTTAAAAATTAACTTTTTATTAAAAGAATTTCGGAATTATATAAAAAAATGTTTATTAAAGCGTATTAAATAATAAACAAAATTAAAAAAGCGTATAAATTGTTAAAATATATATATAATATTTTATATATAAAATTTAATTAATATATAATTAATAAAGTAATTTTTTAAATAGTTATTAAAATATTAAATAATATAATAAGTTTAAATAACTTTATATTAACTTTTTTAGTATTTAAAATATACTTTTAAATTTATTAAAATTTACTTTTATTTTTAAATATTATATAATATATAAAAACTGTTAATAAAGCTATAAAAATGCTACGTAAAAAACGAGCTAAAATTAAAATTAATTGTGTAATAAACTAAAAAAACGAATTATTATTATATAACGTTTTAGTATTACTTTTTTATAGTAAAATACTTATTTAAAAAAAAAAGAAAAGCTAAAAAAAACTGTACAAAATTTAAATAATTGAAAAACAAAATGTAATTATTAATTTAATTAATAAACCGATTAAATTCCAATATATATAAGTTAAACTTTATTATTATATAATAAAAATATTAATTAAAAAATAAAATTTAAAGGAAATACAACTTATTTAACTAATTATTATACAAAAAAAATATAAATAATTATATAAAAAACTATAAATTAAAGCAATTTATATATAATAATTTAATTAACTTTTTTATATAATAAAAAAATAATAAGCTTTTAATTTAATAATTAAACTATATAAAAACGGCGTAATTATAATATTTAACAAACCTTTTAAAAAATTAAACATAACGTGGTTTACTATTACCTCGCTATTATTATCACTTTGCCACTTTTCGTACTACTTTATAACTTTTTAATTGAATTACAAATATATTACTATTTTTAAAATATTTAATTATACAATTGAATATTATATAACTATTGTTATTAAAGCTATTCGTACAATACTAAAAATAAATATTATATATATTATAAAGCTTTATAATATGCTTTATATAACTTTATATAACAGAATTGCAAACAAAACTTTTTTTACTAAATAATACAATATATAATATAAATTAACTTTAAATAAAGAAAAAACAATTATAAAACATATATTTAATTTAAATTTATAAAGATTTTTATTTAAAATTAACAAAGTAAAAAATATAGTAAATTTTTTACTTATAATAACGTGGTTTATTATTACTTCGCGATTATTATTACTTTATTACTTTTTATATTACTTTATAACTTTTTAATTAAATTATAAATATATTATTATTTTTAAAATATTTAATTATATAATTAAATATTATATAATTATTATTATTAAAGCTATTTATATAATATTAAAAATAAATATTATATATATTATAAAGCTTTATAATATATTTTATATAACTTTATATAATAAAATTATAAATAAAACTTTTTTATTAAATAATATAATATATAATATTAGTTAATTTTAAATAAAAAAAAATAATTATAAAATATATATTTAATTTAAATTTATAAGGATTTTTATTTAAAATTAACAAAATAAAAAATATAGTAAATTTTTTATTTATAATACGTATAAATAAACGTATTAGTAAAAACTAAGTATATTATTTTATATAACGTTGTTTAAAGCTAAAAATGCATTTTTTTTATATATATAACTTTTAAAAAGCTTTATATAAAAACTTTAAGTTTATTAAAAAATAATTCAATTTAATACAAAATATATATATAAAATATAGTATTTAAAATACTAACTTTTATAATTTTAATAAAACTAGTTTTATAATAAGTATTATTTATATAAATATAGTTATTATTTATATAAATTATTATAAATAAAATAAGTAATTATAAATAAGTAATTAAAAATAAATAATAGTAATTAAATATATTAATAATAATAAATTTATAATACTATTATTTTTTATTATATAAAATAAAAACTATTTTAAATTTTAGTATATTAAAACTAACTTTTTGTTATTTTAAATTTTTAAAATATTATATAATAGCTAAACAAATAATTAAATAATTATAAATTAAATTAAATATTTTAATAAGTATATTATTATATAATAAAAAAGTACTTATTATATAATTATATTTAATAATTATAAAAGTTATTTATTAACTAATTTTAAATTATATTATAAATAAAAAAATATTATTATTTTTTATTTACTTATATACTTTTTATATATTATTTAGTTTTTTAATATTAGTTATTTTAATATTTTAAAATAATTATATAGTAAATAACTTAAAGCTTTTATTAAAATTTATATTAATTATATTATAAAATTTAAATTCTTTATTATTTTTATTATTATATATAATATAATTATAATATATAAAAATATTATAGCTAATTTTTATAATATTAACTTAGTATTATATAATATTAATATTATTTTATTAAAATTAAATATTAAACTTTATATATTAATATTAATTAGTTTTTTTTTTTATTAATACTAACTTTTAAGTTTTTTAAATATTATATATAATTAATAAAACAATTTTATAGTTTTAATTTATATAAAATTATATTATTAATTATTAAAAAAGCCTTTTAATTATAATATTTAAAACTATAAAGTAATTAATAAAAAGTATTAAAGTAATTTCTAATAAAATAACTTTTATATAAACTAAAATTTATATTTTTTAAAATATAAATAAAGCTTTTATAAAATACTAGTAAATTAAATATATAAAACTTTAAAAAAGCAATATATTTATTATAAAAAATACTTAAGTTTTAATTATTAAAAAAAATTTTAATAGTTATAAAAAAGAAAAAATAATTAATAAAAAAAGTTTATTTAAAATTAAATTAATAATTATATAATATTATAAATACTATAAAAAACTTAAATATAATATATAAATATATTAAATAAATAAAAAACTATTAAATAAAAATAATATAATAAAATTTAATTCATTTTTTAATGTTATATAATTATAATTAAATTAAAAAATAATAAAGTTGTATAAAAAGTAGCAAAATAATAATAATAACAAAGTAAAAATAAATTATATTAATAAAAATTAAGAATTTATTTGTATAAAAAGTATTTAAAATACTTAAATACAATTTAAAACTATATATAAATACCTGGATTTTTAAATTACGTTTTATACAAAAAATTAAAAAGAAAAATATTTAATTATATAAAAAATTAAAACTTATAATTTAAAAGTATAATAATATTAAAAAGAATATAGTTTTAATTTAATTACTAATAATTTAGCAAATAAACTAATAATTATTATTAGTTTTAAAACTAATTTTTATATAAAGTTATAATATATTAAATAAAATAAAAAATATTATATATATTAAAATAAGCTTTGTACAAAGGTTTGTACGCGAGTGTGTTAATTTATTAAAAGTGGTAAACATAAATTTATTTAAATATTATATTACGGAAAAAAAAGAAGGAAAAACAGTTATATAACGAAAAAGTAAAAAGTGCTTCTTTTAAACTCCTTTTATATAAAATCGCTTCGTACGAATTATGTTGCAATTAATATAGTAATACTATTTTAATACTAAAAAAAATTTTTTTTAGTTATAATGTAGCTTATTTTTTTATTATATATAAATACGTATTATATATATAATATTAAACCGAAAAATTAAATATAAAAAAACTTACTTTATATAATATATACTTTAATAGCCTTTTTTTTTATATTAAAAAGTTTTTATTAAAGGCTTTATATATAAAAAAACTAAAATATATATATTATTAGCTATTATATATTAAATATACGTATAAAAAAAAACTAAATTTTATTTAACTAAATATATAATAATAGTTATTAAAAAAAGGTTATTATTTAGTTATTTATATAATAAGTAATTAAATATTATTTAATTATATATAATAATTGTTAAAACTTTAATGTTTTGTTTAACTATAACGTTTTGTTTTATAATACGTATTTACGTACTATATTATTATGTAATTTAGTAAGCCTAACGTGTAATAAAAGAAAACTTTGTTATATAATATAAAATTTAACTTTCTTTCTTTTTCTTTTTTTATAAATAAATATTCGTATAATATATATTTATTTTAACGTTATTTTTACATTAAATATACGGTATTAAATTATTATACATTGCTTTATTAATACTAATTAATATTTGTAATAGTAAATATAAATTAGCAAAGTTAAAAAACGGGTTAGTTTTTATAATAAACAGGACTTTTATATTAATTCTCAATTATTATTGCATAATTATGCCCAAAATTTAATTAAGTTTTAAAAAAAAAAAAGATTAGATTTTATTTATATAACAAAATTAAGTTACCGTATAATAAAGAACTAATAATAAGTAATTTTACTATTAATTAAATTATTTATTATATATTAGTTATATTAAAATACGTATTTTAAACGGAATATAATTAATTATAATTATTATATAAAAAACTAAATAATAATTATTATATAACAACTATAATTAATAAAATTTTTTATAAACTAATAAGTTTAAAAGCTAGTTAAATATAATAGCTTTTATATAAAAAAATTAATAAAAAAACTAACTTATTTTTTTATATTATTTAAAACTATATTAATTATATATTATATAATAATATAAACATTAATTTAAATAGTATAATAAAAAAATAATAAAATATATATTTTATATATTATATTATTAAATACTTTTATATAATATATATATTTAAATAATAAGTAAATATATATAAAAATAATTTTAGTAAATAAAAAAACGCAAATTTCTAAATAATTAATTATATAATATACTAAGTTTTATTAAATATACTAGTAAAAAATGACGTTTAATTAAAAAACTTAAAAATTATTTAGTAAAACTAATATAAATTATATAAAACAGCTATATTTTTTAAAAAGTAAAGTAAAAAAAATTAGTTAATTATATAATTAATTAATTAACTTTAGTTTTATTTATATTTAGTTAATAATTATATATAATAATTAAATAAATATTATAGTTTATATAGTAATTTTAACTTTTAAATATATAATTAATTATTAAACAATATATATTAATTAAATATATATTAAAAAATAATATATAAAATAGTTATAAACCGAATTATTAACTTATAATTAAATACTTTATTTTTTATAATTTTTAAAAACCCGTATAATAAATATTTATTTTTTATATAATATTTAATTTAATAAAAATTAACTTTTATATTAATATTTATTTAATATATAATATATAAAATAGGATTATTATATTAAAAAAGTATATAGTTTTTTAAAAAATATAAAAAAAAAAACGGAATTACTTTAAAAAGCTGTATAACTTACTATATAATAAAGTAAAACTATTTATTAATATTTATTAAAAATTAAAAATTATAAAAAACCAATATTATATAGTATTTTTATTTATTTTTTAAAGTTATATAAAAAACTACTTTATTTATAATATTAAACTAAATTATATATAATAAAAAATTTATTATATAATAAAT
>MU281584.1:0-13161 GCA_022385595.1 Xylaria palmicola
TTTAATTTTTAATAGTTATAAAAGCTATTATTTTATAAAATTTAAAGAATATTATAAAAATTATAATATTATTTCCTTTTATATACTTTTTTATTTATTTTATAAGCTTTAGCTTTTAAATTTAATATTTTTTAATATATTTAAATATATTTATTTATTATATATTAAAAATTTAATATAGTAGTACTAAACTTATATTATAAAAGAAAATTTTTTTATTAGATTTTTAAAAGTATTTATAACTTTTTTTATAAAATAAAATATTTAATTAGAATTTAAAACAACTAAACTTATTCCTTTAAATAATAATAAGGTTATTTTAGCTTTAAATATTATAAAAGTTAAAAAAACATCTTTTTTTAATATAAATTTTAAAAATACTTATAATTATACTTAAAACTAAATAATAATTAAATTTTATTAACTTAATTATAAAAGCTATATAAGGGTTAATATATAAAAATACCCTTTTATACTAAAAAAATAAAAAACTTTATAAAACTAACTATATATTAAATAAACATTATAAAATAAAAAATAAATAAATATAATATAAAAAACTTTTTATTATAAATAAAACTTAAGTTTTATAAGAATTTAAGAATAATAAGGTATTTAAATTAGCTAATAAAAATAAAATAAATTATTTAGTAAAAAAAGTATAAATATATTTAAAGTAATATAGTATTTATAGTAAACCTAAATATAATATATAAACTTATTAAGTAAAAATAAAAACCTTTAATAAAAATAATTTTAATTAATTTAATTAATTTTTTTGCGTTATAGTTGATTTATTTAAGTTTGCGTATAAGAGGTGCAAAAAAGTGTATTACTAATTTAAGTGCATTACTAACTTGTAAGTAACATTAACTAATAAATAACTATTATATATATAATAATAAGCATTATTAATATATTATAATTAAGTAAAAAAAAGCTTTTTAAAAAGTAATACTAAGTATTAAAGTGTACTAAATATATAACGCAATATAAAAATACTATAATAAGTATAGCTAAACGTTAAATATTAACTTTATTTATATATACTTACTAATATATAAGCATTATATACTACTATATAAAACGCTTATTATACATTATATATAAAATAATTTTATAAATAAAAATTATTTTAAAAAAATATATTAAATTTGTAATAGCTTGTAAGCCTTGCAATACAGTAAAAAAAAGTATAAACTTATATATATGTATTTACTAAGTATAGCGCTTTATTTTATATAAAAATAAGCGTTACTAAAATGAAAATCCCTTACTAATATAAAAAAGAAACAATAGAAATTAATACTTATATAATTGAAATAATTGTAATAAACTTGAAAATCCAACAAATCACTTAAATTACTAAATTACTTTTTAAGCGTTCTAAGTGCTTTTACGTTTCTAAGCGCTTCTTACCCTATTAGCCCGTATAAACCCACTAGTTTATACTACGTAACTTTAATTTATTTTAAAAACCTTATTATACTCCAAGTTATACATTATTCCTGTACTTATATTACATTTAGCTTTTTAAATAAGTTTTTTCTTATTAGTTTATAACATTATTCCTTTTTTTTCCTAATTATTATTCCTAATAACTATTAAATAAGTGTGTTTTTTTTTTTTTTTTTTTTTTTAGAATTTCTTTTTTTATAATACATTTTATTTAATTATTTTTTTTTTATAAAATTATAAAACATTATTACTTTACTAATTACTTTAATAAATTTAGTATTTTAATTAATTTATACTTTTATTATTTATTTTTTTAAAAGGATTATTTTTAAGTTTTTTTTTATAGTAATTATTATTTAATATATATATATTATAGCTATTTATACAAAATGCCTTTATTTACATTTAGTTTAACATACATTACTTAAAAGTATTATTATATTTATAAAAAATAAAAAACTGCTTATTTTAAACTATAGTTTTTTTATAAGTTTATAAAGTTAGTTTAATAAGTATTACTTTATAAATAATTTAATATTATTATATAAATTGTTTGTTTTAAATAATTAAAAAAATAAAATAAAATTTTAAAAATAAAAAATAATAAGTTTGTTTATTTTAGTTTTTAATTTTTAAATAAAATAAAGGCTACTAATTACTACTATATTTAATAGTTTATTAAAGGTTTTTATTTTATTAATTAATTTACTTTTAGTTTTTTATTTGCTTTTAAAATTAACTTTGCTTTTTTAGCTTTAATTAATTAAAATACTATAAGTAAAACAAATTTACTTTTTTGCAGTATTTTATAAATATTTTTTAAGTTTTTATAAATTTTTTATATATAAATAATTTTCTTACTTTATTAAGTATTTAAATATACTTTTATTTTAATATAAGTTTAGTATTTCTTTAATAATATATTTATTTTAATTTATTTCTACTTTAAATTTTATTTTAAGTATTGTATTACTTAGTATTAACTTTAATAATAATATATAAAATACTAAATATTTTTTTTTTTTAAATAATAATAGTAAATAATTAGTTTATAATATAACTTTTTTAATTTTAAATAATTTAATTTATTTAAAATTAAGTTTATTACTTAGTTTTTTTTATTTTAATATTTTATTTTAAAAAGTAAACTTTATTCCCTTTTTTTATAATTAGTTTTAATAACTTATTTTAATTATAGTACTTTTTTATTTTATTTTAAATAAATTTTAAATTATTATATAATTATTTTTATAATTTTAATAGTTTTTTAATTTAAATATTTACTTTTAATATAGTAATTTTATAAATTTTTATTTATAAATTATTTAAATTAAAATTATAATTTATTTAAAATAGTAATATTTTTATAAACTTATTTATTAAACTATTATAAGTATATTTTATTATTAATAATAATTTAACTTAATTATTTTATTATTTATTAAAATAATATTAAAAATATTATTTAAATATTTAATTTAGTTTTTTAGTTTATTTATTTATTTATAAATAATAAATAATAAATATTTTATAATATATTTTTAATACTTTTATTAATAATTATTAAAATTTAACAATTATTATATTTTTTTAATTTATAATAATTTTTTTTAAAATTCTATATTTACTAAAAATATATTTTATAATAATATATATAAATTCTTTTAATATATTTACTTTTTTATATAATATAAAACTTTTATACTTTATAAGTTTTTTTATAATTATAAAAATAAAATTATATTTTATTTTTATTATTAATTTTATTAATTTAAGTAATTTAATTATAAAGTTAAATATAATAACTTTTTAAATTTATTTTAATAATTTAATTAGTTATAATAACTTATATAATTTATACTTTAGTATTTTTAACTTTTTATATATATTATATAAGTTTAAAACTTTTTTTATTATTTTTTTAATTTTTAATTAGTAATATTTTATATTTTTAATATATTTTATTATTTTAAATATTTTTTAATATTTTAATAATAAATTTTTATATACTTTTTATATAATGTTTTTTTATAGTTTTATTAGTATATATATATTTTTTTTTATAAATTATAATATTATTTATATAGTTTTAATTTTTAAAACTATAGTTTTTTTTTATTTTTTTAATAAACTTATTTATTATAATATTTTTAATTTAATTATATATTTTATTATAATTAATTATTATTATAATAAGTATAAAACTTTTATTATTAACTTTATTTAAAAATATTTGATTTTTTTTTTTTTTTTTTTTTTACTTATAATTGCTTTTTTTACTTAAAATATTAATTTAAATATTTTTTTTACTTTTAATATAAATAATTTTAAAGTTAAATTATAATAAGAATTTTATTTATTTTATTTATTATTTATTTAATACTTTTATAATTATAAATATTATAAAGTTTTTATAATTTAAATAAACTTTTATTAATATTTTTAATTTATATAAATAATACTTTTATTTTTTAAATATATAAATAATTATTATTAGTTTTTTATTTAATAATAAATAATTAACTTATAATTTTAAGAATTTTTTTAAAAAAAATATAATTAAATATAATTTCTTATTTTTATTTTATTATTTTAATTAACTATTTATTATATTATTATATATATTAACTTTAATTTTGAATTTTTTATTAAAATTTAATAACTTTAATATTAGTTTTATTATAACTAAGTTTTTTATTATTTAAAAAGCTATTTACTTTTTTTTTATTTATTAAAAATTATATTTTTTTTTATAAAATTTATAAATAAGTTTATATATTTTTTAAAGTTTTTTATAAAGCTTTAAATATATTTTATAAATTTTATAAATACTTTTATATTTTTAATATTTTTTAGTACTAATTACTTTTTTATTTCTTTAATTTAGGAATTTTAAATTTATACTTTTTTTAAAATAATTATAAATTTAAAAGAATATACTTTTTATTTATAAAATTTACTTTTTTTTAAATATACTAATAATTTTAAATTTTATATTACTATAAAAACTTATTAAATATATTTTTTATATTCTTTTAATATTTTTAAGTAAATAAATATATTATTAAAATATATTATTATAAATCAATTAATAAATTTTTTTAATATATTAATAATTTTATTTAAAAATTTACTAATATATTAGTAAGTTTAAATAGTATAACTAAGTTTTTAAATAATTTATATAATATTTTAAATATTATTTTATATTTATTAAATAAAATAATTTATATTTAATAATATATATTTAGTAAATTTAATATTATAAATTATTTTATTTTTTATAATTTATTTTTTAAATTATTAATTTATAATAAAAGTTTTATAAACTTTTTTATTTTAAAATTTATATTTTAATAATTTATTATTAATTTTTATTTAATTTCTTTATTTTTATTTAGTTTTTTAAATACTTATAAAACTAGTAATTTAATTAAAAATATTAAAAATTATATATTTTTTATTATTAAATTTTTATTAAAATATTTATATAGTTTTTATAATTATTTATAATTTATATATAATAATAAATAATATTATAGTTTTTATTTTTTAATTAATAATATTTAATAGTTTTATATACTATATTTTAGTAATTTTATTTTAATATTATGTTTTTTTTAAAATAAATTACTAAATTTTATATATTTTAAAAGTATTTTATTTTTAATTAATAGTTTTAATTTTAATATATAAACTAATAAATATATTTTAAAACTTTTTTTAAATTATATATTTTTATTACTTTTTTTTAATATATTTTATTAAAGTTAATTTATTTTTTAATTTATTTTAAAGTTACTTTTTTATAATTAAAATATTTTTAAAATTATATTATAATTTAATATTTTTATAATATTAAGTTTAAGTTTTTTTTTATATTTTTAAATATTAAAAAAAAGTTTTACAGTTTTTTTTCTAATAATTTTATAATTATAAAAAATTAAACTTTTTATAATAGTTTAAAATAAATAAAGTATTATTTTTAAATTTATTAATATATTTAATTTATTAATAACTTTTAAAGAAATAAAGCTTATTAAAGCTTTTATATTTATAAGTACTTTTAAAATTATATTTTAATATTATAAGTTTATATTAATATATATTAATACTTTTATTTTTATAATATTTAAAACTTTTATAATATTTTAAATTAATTATTAATTTATAATAATTACTTTTTATTATTTTTTAATTGTATTAAAATATGCATTTTATTTTTATATTTCTAATATTTAATTTATTAAGTTTAATTTATTACTTATTTTTTAATTAAATTGTTTTTTTTAATTAAAGTTTTTATTTAATATATTATTTCTTTTTTAAAAAACATTAATTACTTTTTTTATAAGCATTAATTTTATATTAATATTTTATTTTACTAGTATATTTTTTATATAGTATATACTTTATATTTATTATTTTAATATTATATTTTTAAAATTTTATTATTTATATATTTAATTAAAAAATTCAAATTTTGTTTAAAAATTATATATTAATTTTAAAAAACTAGTATTAAATAACTTACTTTATTTTATTTATATAACTTTATAATTAGTTATTAATTTACTTTTTATAAAAACTATATATATTTATATATAATATATAAAACTTATAAAATTTTCTAATATTTTTTATATTTTAGTTTTAAAATGTTTTTTTTTATTATATATATACTATTATATATTTAATTTTTTATTATAAGTTTTATATTTTATATTTAGTTTTTAAAAGTATTTATTTTTATATTAATTATTAAATTTGTTTTATAATTGTTTAATACTAAAGTAATTTAATATTTAACTTTAAAATATAGTTTTATAAAAAGTATATTTTTAAATATATTTTTAATTTTTTTTTTATTAGATTTTATTTAGTATAAAATAATTTAATAATTTTTTTATAATAAAATTTTTTATTATACTTTTTACTTATTTTTAATATATTTAATAATTATATTAATTATATATATATTTAGAATTCTATTTAAAATATTCTTTTTTTTAAACTAATTTTTTAATATTTCTAATATAATATTTGAATTAAAACTTATTAATTATTTTTTATATTTTTTTTATATTTAAAGTATTATTTTGTTTTTTTATTTTTTTTTTATATTAAATATTATTTTATTTTATATATTACTTATTATAACTTATAAATATACTTTATATAATAAATTTATATAATTATATAAATCTTCTTTTTTTTTAGTTATTAATAACTTTTTTATATATAAATATACTTAATAAATTTAATTTAAAATTAAATATTAATTATAATTAAAAATAAATTCTATTTTTTATTATTATTTTTTTAATTAGTTTTTATTATATTATAATATTATAATTATTATTAATACTAATTATTTTATTATATTTTTATATTATTTTTTTTAAAGCTTTTTATAATTTTATATATAATGTTTTTTTTTATTACAATTATAATATTTAACTTTTTTAAAGTTTAGTTTTTTTATTACTTTAATTTTTATAAGTTTTAAATGTATTTTTAATATTATAAATAATTAGTTTTACTTTTTTTTCTTATTTATTATATTTTTTTTTTTTTTAATTTAAACTTTTATTAATTTTTTTTTAATATTTTTATTATTATTTATACTAATATATATTAATTTATATAACTTTTATTATATATTTTAAGAATTTTTTAAATTAAAGCTTTATTAAAATTTTATTTTTAATTATTACTTTTAACTTTTAATAAAATAATATAATTTTAGCTTTATTATTTATATTTAATTATATTATAATATATTAAAAGTTTATTATATATATTAATATAGCTTTTTTTTATTATAGCTTTAATAACTTTTATTAAACTTATTTTTTTTAAAAAAATTTAAAAATAGTATTTTTAATAATTTTTTAAAAAAGTTATATAATATAAATATTTTTATTATTTCTTTAAATTACTAATTTTTTAGTTTTAATATTATATAAAATAAATATAATTTAAATTATATTAATATTTTTTTTTATAATAAAAAAGCTATATATATAATATATTTATTATTACTTTTAAATATATTATTATAAAATACTTAATATATTGTAATTTAAATTAAAAACTTTTAAAGTTATTTTAAAATTTTATTAAACCTTATTAATTTAATAGTTTTTAAGTTTTTTTTACTTAGTATTACACTTATTAGTTTATATTAATATAATTTATTTAACTTTTTTTACAATTATTAGTTTTTTTTTTTTTACTTTTTATATTTTATATTAGTATTTTATATATTTTAAGTATATTATTCCTTAGTATTAACTAACATTTATTAAAAATAATTAATTATATTAATTAATTAATTATATTATTATTTTATAATTTTAAAGTTATTATTATTAATATTTATATATATATTTTAAATATTAGAAAATATTATTATTTTAAGTTTTACTAAATATAAGTTTAAATAATAATTATTAAATTAACTTATTAAAATATAATAATTTTATTATATAATATATTAAATATAATATAATAAATTAACTTTATATTATAAAACATTATTTAATTAAAAATAAGCTTAAAAATAAAGCTATATTTAATAATATTTTTTATAAGTTATTAAATTATAAGTAGCTTATTAATTAAGTTTTAAAAACTATTTTAATATTTAAATTAATAAGTAAAATAATAAATATTTAAATATAAAAACTTATTTTTTAATATATAGTTATTCTTTTTTTTATTATTTATTATTTATTACTAATTTTTATATTAATAACTTTAAAATTGCTTTAAATTATTTAGATTACTAAATTACTTTTTAAGCGTTTTAAGTACTTTTATGCTTTTAAGCGCTTTTTACTTTATTAGCTTATATAAACTTACTAGTTTATATTACGTAACCTCGGTTTGTTTCGAAAACCTTGTTATATTTTAAATTACATACCGTTTTTGTATTTGTGCCGCATTTAGCTTTCTAAATAGGTTTTTTTTTATTAGTTTATAACATTATTTAAAGTTTATTTAAATACTTTAAAAAAAAAAAATATTTAAAATTATGCTTTTAATTAGCTATTATTTTTTTAATTATTTTAATAAAGCTATATAAATAATTTATATTATTTAAAAAGTAATTTTTAATTTTATTATTACTTATTTTAATATTAAATATAATTTAAATATTAAAGTTTTAATATTTATAAATATAATAATATATTTATTATAATTTAAAAAGTATATATATTTTATATATATATTGTAAAATAAAGTATTAATTATTAAACTTTATATAAAAATTAATTTATATTTTTTTATATTTAGTTTTTACTTTTATAAATAATACTTTTTTTTATATAATAAAAATACTTTAATAAATATAAGGAATTTTATTATTATTATTAGTAATAGCTTTTATTAACTATTTATTTAAAGTATTTAATTTTATTAATATTTAATTAGTAAAAATAAAACTTTTACTTTTATTAATAAATAAATTACTTTTATTAACAAGAAAATTACTATTATTTTTTTAATTAAAAACCTATTTTTATTTAGTTTTAAACAAAATATTTAAATTAATATAATATATATAAAGCTATTATTATATAAAAAAAAACTATTTATTTAATATAGCTTTTATTACTTTATTATAATTAGTAATAATAATATTAAATAAGTATATTATATATTATATTATAAGTTAATAAATACTTTTAATTAAAAATTAAAAGCTTTTTTGTTTTTTATTATTAATTAAACTAAAAATAGTATTAAAAATAGTTTTTAAATAGGTTTAACTAGTTATTTAAAATAATAAAAGCTTAAAATAATTAATATTATATATATTATTAAAGCTAATAACTTTAAAGAATTACTTTTATATTTAAATATAATAAAAAAATATTTAAATTAGTTTAATTAAATAATTAAAGTTATTATTAGTTTATTTAACTATATAAAAAATATTATATTTATTAAAACGCTTAATAAAAGCTATAATTAAGTTATATTTTATTAGCTTAGTTTATTTAATAAGGTTTTATATATTATAAATATTTTTTTAAATAAAAATTAACTTTTTATATTATTATTTAATTATACTTTAAATATTTTAAATTTAAATATTAATATAATAACTAATTAAATTAATAGTTTTTTTAATTACTTTAATAAGTTTTTAATAAAAAAAATAAATAAAAAGGTTTATATTTAAATTATAATTATATTAGTAATACTTTTAATTTTTATATTATTATAATAACTATTAACTTTTTTTTTTTATTTTAATAATTAATAATTATTTATAATTAGTTTTTTAAAACTTTTATTATTAAAATCTTTAACTTTTTATAAGTTTTAAAATATTATACTTATTATATTTAATAATAAACTAAATTTATTAACTTTTAAATAAATATATATAAACTTTAATAATATTAAAATTATAATTTTTAGTAAATTAATTAATATAATTAAAAATTATATTAAATATAAAAAATAAATTACTTAGTATAAATAAATTAAAAATAATATTTATAATTAAAAAAAATAAACTTATTTAAAATAAATAAGTTAAAAATTATTTTTAAAATAAAAAATAATATATAATTACTAATTAATAAAATATTTAATTAAAATAATAATAAGTATATAAGTAATAACATACTTAGTTAAAACAATAAAAAATATATAAGTAATATTTATTAAAATAATATTAGTAAAAATAAAGTATATTTAATTAAATATAATATAAATAACTAAAATTAAAATTTTTAAAATAATAAATATAAAAAAAGTAAGTTATTATATTTATTTAAATTTAATAGTAAATACTTTTATTTTTTTTATTACTAATATATATATTTATATAATTTAAAAAATTCCTAATTAAATTATTAGCTTTTTTTTATAATATTTTAAACTAATTATAAAACTAATTTAAATTCTGCTTTAATAGTAATTAATAATATTAATATATTTAATAGTTAAACTAATTATAATTTTTAAAAGTTTTTAATAACTTTATTTTTAAAGCTAAAAATTAGTATTTATATTTAGTTTTATTAATATAGCTATATAAAATTATTTATAAAATAAATTTTATAATTATTTTATATTTTTTAAGTTAATATATTAAGCTTTTTTTATTTATAAAAATAAAAAATAAAATTAAAAATTTAAAAATATTAAATAAAAATATTATTAAAAGTATTATTATTATTAATACTATAAAATATAATAATATTAGTATAGCTATTATTACTAATAAAAAAAGCTTATAAAAATTAGCTAAATTTTAAAAATATAATTATTTAAAAAAGTTAATAGCTTAAAAACAGTTAATAATATAAAAAAAGTATATAAAAAACAAGTAATTAAAATATTTATTATTTTTTTTAATAATATAAAGTATTATTTAAAATAAAAACTTATTTATAAGTATTTTAAAACTTAAAAAAAAAAAAATATAATAATTAATAATAATAAATATTATTAATTAATAATATAATATATTTAAAAATAAATATACTAAATATATTAATAATAGTAAATATAGTGTAGCTATAAATAATAATATAAAAAGTTTGTTTTAAAAAAAAAGTATTAATTAAAATAAAAGAAATAAATAAGTATATATATATATTAAATATATAAAGTATATAAAAATCGCGGTATAAACTAATAATTATTTTTTAAATTAATTAAAACGTTATACCCTTTTAAAATTATATACTTGTATTAATTTCTTATATACTTATATTAATTTTTTATATATAATATATTTATTATTATTTTTAAATATACTATTATAAAATATTTAATATATTTTAATTTAAATTAAAAAACTTTATAATTATTTTAAAGTTTTATTAAACTTTATTAATTTATTAATTTTTATATTTTTTTTATTTATAATTTGTTTTACTTTTTTTATAATTTTTAATTCTTTTTTTTTTACTTTTTATACTTTATATTAATATTTTATATATTTTAAATATATTATTTTTAAATATTAATTAACTTTTTTGAAAAATAATTAATTATATTAACTATTTAATTATAATATTATTTTATAATTTTAAAGTTATTATTATTAATATTTATATATATATTTTAAATACTAAAAAATATTATTATTTTAAGTTTTATTAAATATAAATATAAATAATAATTTATATAAATTATTAAATTATAAATAGCTTATTAATTTAATTTTAAAACTATTTTAATATTTAAATTAATAAATAAAATAATAAATATTTAAATATAAAAATTTATTTTTAATTATATAATTATTTTTTTTTTTATTACTTTAATTATAATTATTTAATTATTTTTAATTTACTTTAATAATTATACTTGTTTACTTATTTTAATTATTTACAGTAATTTTTAATAATTGCGTTTATTTATTTATTTTAATTATTTATAGTAATTCATATTTTTTAAATAATTTTATTACGTAACTTTGGTTTTTTAGTGGTTTTAATCCACTTTTAAAATGTTTTTTCTTTTTTATTAATTATATATTTTAAATACGTAATATAGCTGTATTATTAATTTGTAATAATATAATATAACTAGTTTAGCTTAGTAATTTATATTAAAAAGGCTAATTTTTTAAATATAAAAATATATTTAAAAATCTTTTTTTTTTTTGTTAAATTACTTATTTTATTGATTATATAATAAACGGCTTTTAAATATATAAATATATTATATTTTTTTATTATAGTTATTTTTAACGCTTTTAACGTTTTATTCACGTATTAAAACTAATTTAAAAAAGAAAATTTTAAATTATTTTGTATAATTTTAATTATTTATTAATACTTTTTTACAAAGTTTTTTTCAATTTATTATAAATTTAAAAAGTTTAAACTAAATAAAAAAAAGTTATTTATATATAATATTATTATTTTTTTTATTATTAAATTGTAATATATTGTATTATTTAATAATAAAAAGTAAAAACTTAATTTAATTATAATTTTTTGTTCTTTAATTTACTAATTATAATTTAATTATTTAAAGTTATATAAAAAGTTTACTAATTTAATAATTTTTTTAAATAACTATTAATATTTTATTTTTTTATTAGCAAAAGTTTTAAAGTATTTTTTAATTATTTTAAATTATTTTATAAAAATCTTTTTTTTTTAAATTACTATATAAATATACTATTATAAAGTTAATTTAAATTATATATTATTTATAAAAAGTTATTAAAGCCATTAATATTTTTTATAAGGAATTAATACAGGTGTATAAAAAATTAATACGAGTATATAATTTTAAAAAAGTATAATATTTTAATTAAACTAAAAAATAAATATTAGTATATACTGCTGTTTTTATATACTTTATATATTTAATGTATATATATACTTATTTATTTTTTTTATTTTAATTAATGCTTTTTTTTTAAAACAAACTTTTTATATTAATATTTATAATTAACGTTATTTACAAATTAGTAATGCATTTAAATTAGTAATGCACTTTTTATTATTTTCGCACTTTTTATATTTATTTATATATTTTTTAATAATTATAATATAATTTATAAATTTAATATTACTAGTTTATAACTAGTTATTTAAACTAAATATTAAAACTTGCATTTTTTTTTTTATAAGCTTTTTAAAGTTTATAATATTTTTATTAATATTTTAGCTTAATACTTTAATAATATATAATTATAATATATTATAAATTAAT
>MU281585.1:0-13155 GCA_022385595.1 Xylaria palmicola
TTACTTTTACTAGACAGACACGGGCACCACGGCCTTTGACACACATTGAGAATACACCTTTATTTCGTTCTTTTCACTCTTGACGACGGAGCCTCTGACTTTCAGACGTGACTTACGATCCTAGTTACTTGGACTGGCTGTACTGGCCAGGCTGATCACCCACTTTACGTCGTTTTTTGACCTGTATGCCTCACGATAGTTGAGATATGTAGTGCTTTCTCAATGCATAACACCGCCTCTTCCCTTGCATTGCTACCTTGCTAGGAAAGTAACGTATATACTTAATAGTACGGAGTATCAGGTATTAAAAACGTAAAAATTAAACGGAATATTTTACGGTTATTATATAACGTTCAGCTTTTAGTTTAGCTTTGCCCAGTTCTATACATAGTACAATAGTGACAATCACAATCTGGTACAATCACGATTTGGTACACTCCGTTGCAGATATAACAGTTGATCAACGTTGTATTGTGACGACTAACACAATTCTGTATGCCCCGTAAAAACGGTATTTAGTATTCTGCGACACTTAGTGTATGTCAATGTGGTCTGACTTTATTCTTTCTTGCATCGAAACAAACGGCAACTTTTGACTTCAATTACACCAGCTTCGATTGACTGCCGCTTCAGAAGAGGAATTATATGAGTGCCTAACAAATTAGGTAAGCGGTGATCACCTAATAATAGCGCATACCGCCTTCACTAGTGCTGCTTTCGACTCACCGCCTGCTCTAGTCTGCTTTTGACTTACCGCCTGACCTTTGTATTCCTCTCTATTGATATCTTACCTGTGATGTGTTTTGTGAGGTTGTATAGATATTTTTGCTATTGCGTTGTCGTTTTGTTCGGCTTATTATAGCCAAAGTGTTTTGCTGCCTTCCGCTAGGTTCCTATGTGGCCGTATGTATATGTAGCTCATTAGCGACGTCCGATTGTAATAGCGTTGGCGTAGTCGGTAAACGTGGACCAGCGACGGGCAATGCTCCATTAGGTTCAAGATGTCGAATTACTAGGGATAAGAGCTTCTCCGCAGCTCTCGCAGACCTTGTCGGAGCGGGCGTGGAAGGGGCACTAATTCTTCCTCACCCTGAGGGGGGCGACAGGGACGGCATGTCCTGTCTGGTGACTGTAGTATTTTTGTGGCACCGAAGTAGCGTGCCGGGTGTCTGGTTCTTTGGCGGCGAAGAAGGTAATGCCGTTCTGTTCGAGAGCTCGTCGTGATGGGACGTCGCAAACCTTGTCGAGTAATGATGGGGGGACAAGTCCCATCCAGGCCTCGTATTTGTGTTGGTGACTGTAGTATTGGGTTGTTTGGGCTCGGTCGTTGCTCGCCACAGGACCATGCTACCTCCCATCGCCGTTGCTATTACATTCGGACGCGCCGTGATATTTTTCGTGGCATGCTCGTGGGGTTTCCTCACCCGTGCCCATAAAAAGACCTCCATGACATTAGAAAAACCTTGGGCAAATTCAATCCCATTATTAGAGGCCGTTACGGCCACGGGAAGGGTTGTGTTGGCACTGTTTTGTTTAATTTCCAAAAATTTCGTACTCGATGTTGAACAAGTTTTTGCTTGAATCTTGCTTGAATAGGGATGATGGGGAACGACATGGAGCACTTAGCGCTAAGCTGCACGCAACACCGCCTGCCCTATTCAAAAACACACCGCCTACCTCTTTCCGACACCGCCTACTTCTTTCCGACACCGCCTACCTCTTTACAACACCGCTTACCCCTTTGCGACACCGCTTACCCCTTTGCGACACCGCTTACCCCTTTGCGACACCGCCTACCTCTTTACAACGCTGCATACCACGTACTGTTCCAGCGTCGACAATTCAAGGACCTCCGGATCCAGGAACTAGGCTGTATATCAGGACGAGGGAACCTCCGGGCAGTCTTGAACAAGCGCAAAACAGCCATCAAGGCCATCAAATTCATAGAACGGATGCAGATCCTAGGGCAATTTAGGATCGAGGAATAAACAAACGAAGCTTAGCACTGGGTGGAGACTAAAGGTAAGCAGTATGCAAAGCTAAAGGCTTATGCCTTAAAGTAGACTAAATTCACTTGTATATTAGTAGAGAACTAGTATTTATAAGTGGGTGCTAGCTAAATATAAATAAAGGTTAAGGATTAAAAGGCAGAAGCTAAGGCTGGCTAGTTGTTTGAATTCTTAAAGCATAGCACAGTAGGGCAGAACGGATCAACATCCGGGCCGCATCGGCTGGTTGACCCGTTCTACTAACCGGGCATAGCGGAAACCAAGTAGGAATTAATCAATCAATCAATCAATAAACAGGAAAGAGCGTAGATGGGTCAATGAGAGTGCCAAAAAAAAAGATGTCCGGACAAGGCATATCGTAGACTATCGACAGACAGCCACTTGCATGCTTACAACGCCGCAGCAAGCACCCGCTTACCAGCTTTCACCAGATCACTGCCGCACTTAACCGCACTATCTCTTCCTACCAAGGCCTTATCATCCATAAGGCACCTTACTATTTAGTTTGATCTATTATCGCTCCTCTGGCGCTTGGGGGGGGGGGGGCGGTCCGAAATCATGCTGTTCTGCGGAGCTTGCCTGCAAGGCCGGCACGTCGTAGACCGTCAACAAACGTTCGAACTCAAGAGGCCGCCAACAAAGCCCTTACCGCCAGTCCCGCAGAAGCCCCTCACATGCGAACGTCGCGGAAAGCCTTTGCATGCCAGCCTTCCCATATTACTGCCGCGCTTAATCGCAATATCTTTACCTGCCAAGGCCTCCTCAGCCGTATTCACTCTACGCCAAGCTCGAAATGTAAGTGACATTAATGCTGATTCCAGATAGCAAGCTTTTCTAAGGCGGTTGTTTGCTAATGAGCTCGCTTCTCTCAGTAGCACCGCTGCTCAAGCGAGCTCCGGCCGCAGCCGGGCTTCACCTACAGCATCCGCTCGTCAACGAACGCTTGCCAACCCCGCACCCAGGCGGCAAAAACACTGGGGATTATCACTACCATAAACAATTATAGTAGTGATAGTCCTCGCTCTCTAGCTATTCTACCGGCTTAGAACAAGACAATCGCGGCCTTAATACTGCCGAATGGAATACTCTAGCATTACATAAGCGTTATATCCTATATCTGACAAGCATAAACAATAATTAATAATATGTGATGTTACGTGACCTGGTGAAATAAGTGGGCCTTCCTGTACGTCTACTCCCAGAACGCACACGCTATCCCCTTCGATATAGCTTCTCTTCTAGTCTTCCAGATAGGTCTCTTGCTACTAGCACTCACTGTTCACTTCTACGTCCTTCGTGACTTTCGTAATATAGTGGATAATGTTGAAATAAGAGGGCTGGTAATCCAGGAGGCTGGGTACTTCGACCTACACACACCTACTATATATTGGAGAGGTACTCCTCTCCCCACTGTACTTACTACTATTCCTGTAATAACACACATGCTATTGCACCCTTGACTACTCGCTACAATGCTCATATTCAACAGAAGAGGCAGAGGTCGCTACATAATACATATAAACCACCGCGCAACTTAGCTACAATCATTAATGCCTGCAAACCTTAACGAAGCTACCCGCCTACCAGCCCTGCCGAAAATATCCCTAATTATCATTCTCTCGACCTCGCAGCCGACCGAATCTCCCTCGGCCCTTAAGCGGGCATAGACGAAGCTATACGCGACGGGTCCTCGGAAACAGCTTGACCTGGTCGCTTCGTCGAAGCTTAACACAGTGGACGCTCATTACATGGGCCCTAAAATGGTCCAAGTTGTCCAGTTTTAACCCTTCCTCTTTGCATTTAGGATGGTCGCAGAAGATCTGATTGCGCTTTTCGTTATCTTTCATATTTTCCAAATGCTCCCGGTCAAAATGGTCATTCATCACAGAAGGTCGACAGAACGGAAATACTCTTGTCTCGTATGGCAGCATTTCATCTCCAATGCACCGAGGGCATTGCGTGTTTTGCATGAGGAGCGGGAAAGGGTCCGGGACGGGAGACATCTTCTCAACCAAAACCTGAGGCTGCGTTCTCTCCCGGATGCGCCTGCACCTGGCTGTCTCTCGCTTGCCGCATAGAGCAACCCACAGCTCAGCGGCCTGGATACGAAGGATGAGAAGCTCTCCGTTGCTTATTTTATCCGGTTGATAGCAGAGGATCTCGGCCAGCTGCGCCCGCTCGGGAATTTGAAGATCGATGGCTGGTTCGACATACTCTTCTTCGTCCTCCCCACGCATCTGTCTCTCGATATCCCAGGTTGGACGGTTATAGAAGTAGTCGGCACGATACTCCTTTAGGATCTTTTTTACGCGCTGTGCCTTTTTGCTGCTAATCATTTTTGTGAGATTCTTGATCTCTTGCTCGTTATCCCGACCTCGGATACGGTATTGACCGTCCTTGAGCCTCTCCCTCTCCTGCTCTAGCTCGAGGATTTCGGGGTCGGGCGGCATGTCTCGCCAAACCTCATCAGGCACTATATCCCGACTGGCGCGTGGGTCGCGCGTGACGCTGATGTGCGTAAGCATCTCGATTAGCGCATCTTCTTGCGCCTCGTGAATAACTGCATTCTGAAGGTGGAATTTAACTTTGGCGTTAATATATGCGCTGTTAAACGTGGCCCATTTTGGGTCGTGCCGCATCATCTGATCGCGGACGGCATCAGACGCTTTCCCTGTGCGGAGTTAGCAGGGTACTTAGTAGGGGTTCGTGGCATAAGACATACCATTTGCCTCGTTAGCCGCGCCGCGGCGCCAGTCTTTCGGCTGCATGGGCTTCTCTTCCCCAGCATCTAGCGATTGCCGCGCCATGTCATCTCGTAGTATGTGATATTGAAGGGCCTCATCTTTGGAGATGGTTGGGCCGTTAAACCGGCGGAATATAGGTCGCTTGAGCCATTCCTTCTTCCAGCGAAGCAGCGTACATGTAGTGGGGCTCTTATTCTTGACCTCAAACACAGCCCTTGCGCTAGTCAGACTTGGGGCGTCGAATGCGCCATCGTTTAATGCAATGCTAACAATAACAGTGATAAGACAAAAGATTAGCCTTCTAGTAAGTGTGAAGAAGAAGACGGTGCTGTGAAGATTAGTAGACGAACAAGCAAGTGTATGTGGACAAATACGCACGGCTTTGGCTTATTATCGGCGCCCTTGTGGTGGATAAACTTGACTGCCATAGCATGTACATCCTCGCCTGTAACCGGATGACGGACAACCATTAACGAAATATCCTCATAGCAGAGTGCTTTAGGGCGTCCACGGGCCGTAGTCTCGGCTAAGAGCATCTCTTCCAGTAGTCTGGCGTCTTCATCCGAGAGCTTGTCCTCGGCGTTGTCCTCGCACGTTCCAACTTGCGCAGCAACATGTTCGCTGTCGAGTTGAACCAGCTCGTGACGTATATTTTTATCCCTGTCGTGGAGGTGGATGGCTTTGGGACCGTAAAGCTCTTCCCATGAGCCATCCTTAGGTTTGTTTTTCTCGTTATTTACGATTTCTGCAGGTCGGCATCCGGTACACGCGAGGAAAAGGTAGCATCCTGATCGGTTTGCGCGATGGCGTTCCCCAGGACAAATACTCGTGTCGTAAGCAATATTGAATGTCTGGAGGACTAGCAGATCGTTCCAATCGGCCACTTGCTTGTCAATCATATTAGGTGCGCGGAGGCGGTATTTAGATACTAATACAGTATCATGCCACTGCCAAGTTATAAGCAAAGTGGCAATATGTCAATGCAGAAGTATCCTAACCTTTTGAACTTCTTTACTATCGTTTAGATCCATGTGTTTGCCAGCCTTTCGAGCGTACAGCTGCTTGTACTGCCGGAAATACTCCCATGATGTGCCCCACGAGGTAATCTTATAATTCTCGCATAGGTAATCGAGGAAGTCCATTGCAGTGGCTCGGTCTGCTTTCTGGATAGCATTAAGCCATGGTCCTAACTTGGCTTCGTGGCAATATCTCGCCCTTAGTTAGCAAACTAACCTACGGTAGAAGGAAAGGATATCTACCTCATCCATTTCCGCAGTATGCCAGCAATGTTAATTTGAGTACACTCCGCGTCCGCGGGTATGAGGAAACGTATCTGTCGCAATTTCTTGCGGCGCGCTGCGCGCTGCGCGCTGCGTAGCTGTCAGCATAACCTTTCGCTGCGTATGTCGCCTCTCGATCTCTTGCTCAGTGAAACGTTTGATAAAGTCAGCATTGTGACGAGCTCCTCCACTAGGGCGGACGGGTGCCATGCTGTTAACTTGGGGCCAGTAGTGGGAAGGAGAAGGATAGGGCTTTGAATAGCGAGAGAACGGGATCAAGGAAAGTTTGTAACTTTGATAAAGAGAGTCGACAACTCGAGGAAAAGTCTGATGAGTGATCCATTTTAACTTGCCGACGGTGGGAGCAAAAAATAGCTCTCGAGACCGAAATCCGGGATTTAGGGTGTGCAAAGGAATTAAGTTGTCTCAGGGATACAGCGGGCTGCGGGGCACGTGCAAAGGCTGTGTATTGGAGCCAACGCAAGTACATAGTACCTCTGTGAGACCTTTTCCCACTAGTATCCTCGCTGTTAAGACCGCCGAAAATGGTAATATGCGCCAGCTAAATTCAGCGACCATAACAGCAATTTCTCAACTTAATGTGTAATACTATATTTTGAAATTATATTAGCTATAAGTTTAAACTATATATAATAATATAAAAAACTTTTATTAAAAGCTTGTTAATAATTAATTTAATAATTTAAATACATTTAAAAGTTTAATTGTTATTATATAAAATTTAACGTTTAGTTTTTATTAATAAGCAACGTATTATATATATATTAAAAAATATTAGCTATTTTTTTAATATATTAAAACTAAAACAAAAATATTAACAAATTTAGTTTAATTACGCGTTAAATAATTGTATTTTTTTTTAATATTATAAAATTTTAATATTATTAATTTGTAACACATTATAATTATATATTATTAAAACGTTAAATTAAAGTACTAATAAAAACATTATAAAGTTTAAAAAGCTTATAAAAAAAAAATACAAGTTTTAATATTTAGTTTAAAAAGCTAATTATAAACTAATAATGTTAAATTTACAAGTTATATTATAATTATTAAAAAATATAAAAATAAATATAAAAAGTACAAAAATGTTAAAAAGTGCATTACTAATTTAAATGTATTACTAATTTGTAAACGACGTTATTAATAATTATTTAATATTTATTAAACTTAAAATCCTATATTATTATAATATTTATATTAAATTAGTATATATAAATAAGTTTAATAAACTAAATATTTATTTGTATTAATAATCATAAAAATAATTATTAAAAAACTTATATTAACAAATTTGTAATTTTAAAATTACTATTATATTTTATAATTAATTAAAAATCTTTATAAAACTTGTTTTTAATTAACTTGTAATTAAATTCAGCAAGTTATTAATTAATTAATTTATAATAAGTTTAAAACAACTAATATTAGTTCGTAAATAAAGTTAATTATAAAAAAGCTAAAATAAATTAACTTTAATTTAGCTTAAATAAAGTATAACTCGGGATAGTAGCGCTAAAAAAAGCAAAAGTAGTTTTGTAATTTAATAATAAATATATAATTAATTTAAAGCGTTTAAAACAAAAAAAAATATAAATAAAAAAGTTAATAAATGTTATTTATAACTTAATATTTAAAAATAAAAAAGTTAACAAAAATTAAAATAACTAAATTTTTATTAAATATATTTGTTTATTATAGTTTAATTATATTACTTTATTAAACTATTATTATTTAAACTTATATGTATTAATAATAAACTTAGTATATATTATTATATATATAGTATTATTTTTTATAAATTGTAAATACAAATATATTTTAAAGCTTTTATTAAATGTATTACTTTAAAATGTAAATTTATTAACATTATAAGTATTATAAAGCAAATTTAAAGTTTAGCTAATTAAAATATTATATTTTTATAAAATTATATACTTGTAGTAATTTTTTATATACTTGTAACAATTCGTTTTACTATTATTGTTTATTATATTGTTTTTTTTTAAGTTTTACAATACTTGTAAATAAGCTTTTACTTTAAATAATACTTTATATTACTAGAAAAAATAACGAATATTTTAATTACTTGCTTTTTATATACTTTTTTTATATTATTAACTTTTTTAAATAAATATATTTTTAAAATTTAACTAATTTTTATAAGCTTTTTTTATTAGCAATAGTATTTATATTAATATTATTACATTTTATAATATTATTAATAATAATATTTTTAATAATATTTTTGTTTTATATTTTTAAATTTTTAACTTTATTTTGTATTTTATAAATAAGAAAACTTTAATATATTAGTTTAAAAAATGTGAAAAAATTATAAAATTTATTTTATAAATGATTTTATATAGCCGCGTTAGTAAAAGTAAATATAAATACTAATTTTTAGCTTTAAAAATAAAATTATTAAAGATTTTTAAAAGTTACGGTTAGTTTAGCTATTAAATATACTAATACTACTAATTACTATTTAAACGGAATTTAAATTAGCTTTATAATTAGCGCGAAATATTATAAAAAAAGGGTAATAATTCAATTAAAAACCTTTTAAGTTATATAAACGCGTATATTAAAAATAAAAAAAATAAAAGTATTTATTATTAAATTCGAATAAATATAATAACTTACTTTTTTTATATTTGTTATTTTAAAAATCTTAGTTTTAGTTATTTATATTACATTTAGTTAAATATACTTTATTTTTACTAATATTATTTTAATAAACGTTATTTATATATTTTTTATTATTTTAACTAAGTATTTTATTACTTATATATTTATTGTTATTTTAATTAAATACTTTATTAACTAGTAATTATATATTATTATTTATTTTAAAAATAATTTTTAACTTATTTATTTTAAATAAATTTATTTTTTTTAAATATAATTATTATTTTTAATTTATTTGTATTAAACGATTTATTTTTTATATTTAATATAATTTTTAGCTATATTAACTAATTTATTAAAAATTATAGCTTTAGTATTATTAAAGCTTATATATATTTATTTAAAAATTAGTAAATTTGCTTTATTATTAAATATAATAAGTATAGTATTGTAAAACATATAAAAAGCTAAGAATTTTAGTAGTAAAAGTTTTAAAAAATTAGTTATAAATAGTTATTAATTACTAAAACAAAAGAAAAAAGTTAATAATTATTATAATAATATAAAAATTAAAAGTATTACTAATATAATAATAATTTAAATATAAACCGTTGTTTGGTTGGGGTTGCATGCATATTTCCAAGGCGGCATGCACGCCTGCAAAGGTGGTGGACACAGTCTTTACTCACTATGCCACTGGGAGAAAAGAAGGGAAAACCAGTCGTACAACAGAGGAGTGGGAAGCTCCCCTTTTATGCCCTTTCGTGCAGGGGTAAGAGACCTGATTCGTACTAGGTCCGGAGACCTATTGTTCCGTACGAATTGCGTTGCAACCAACACAGTAATCCTATTCCGACACTGGGAAAAATCTCTTTTGGTTGCAACCTGGCCTGTCTCTGGGTTGTACGACAGTAAATACACAAATGCGCTTTATGCGCGTAGCTCTCAGCTATAGAAAAGAACCTATACCTTCCTGACCTAAGAAACCTACCTCGTACGGTTCGCGATCCGTACGAGAAACGAAGGGTATTTGTAACCCTCTCCTTGTAAGGAAGAGCCTCCGTCAAGGCTCCTTCGTACAAAGGAGAGGTCAGGTACCTTCTCTCTAAGGGAGAGAAGGTGTTCTCTCCCTATTGCACGGAGAGGCCTTCGTCAAGGGCTCCGTACAACAGGGAGTAATACTCCCTACTCCCCTGCTTAAGGCCTCCGTCAAGGCCTCCTTACAGGAGAGAGGGAGAGGTCCTCTTGTGTACGTAGGGACCTTCGTCAAGGTATCTCTGTACAGAAGGGGGCCCGAATATATAGTGTCTATCGTACGGCTTGCGTACGATAGACAGGATTGGTGGGTGTCGCCTGGCCTAGTGCGTGGCGACAGCGGTCGGAAATGGGGTGCCGTCTGGTCGTTCGTACGGCGGGTGATCAAAGGTGTCGTCTGGCTAGGTATGCGACGACGAGGTCAAAGGGGTGCTGTTGTTTGGCTTGCGTACAACGGGTGGTCGAAGGGGGTGTCGTTGGCTTGCGTGCGACAGGTGGTCTAAAGGGGTATCGTTTGGCTTTTCGTACGATAGGTGGTCGAAGGGGGGGGAAGGTGTCGTTTGGCTTGCGTACGACAGGTAGTCGGGTTGGCACAATTGCGCGCCATCAATTACACATTCGCGTTTAGGTCAATCCTAGTGCACGAAAGGGTAATTGATCTCTCTGTCCTATTAGCACTGCCGAAGGATAGAGTGCGATACAGGATATGCGGCCCTCAAAGTGCCAAATAAGATCCCGTCATCATCCATAGCTAATTTGTGCTGAACAAAATTCATTTTCGCATTTAGGTTAATCCTAGTGTACGAAAGGAATAGAGTTCAAACACTAATTAGTGTTTGGTTGGGGTTGCATGCATATTTCCAAGGCGGCATGCACGCCTGCAAAGGTGGTGGACACAGTCTTTACTCACTATGCCACTGGGAGAAAAGAAGGGAAAACCAGTCGTACAACAGAGGAGTGGGAAGCTCCCCTTTTATGCCCTTTCGTGCAGGGGTAAGAGACCTGATTCGTACTAGGTCCGGAGACCTATTGTTCCGTACGAATTGCGTTGCAACCAACACAGTAATCCTATTCCGACAACCGTTTTATTTATCTTTTTTATTAAAAGTTTGTTAAAACAATTAAAAAAACTATTAATTTAACTAGTTATTATATTAGTATTTAAGTTTAAAATGTTTAAAATATAGTTAAACAATAATATAAAAAGTTAGTTTTTATTTAAAAAAATATTTATAATATACAAAACTTTGTTAAACAAATTAAACTAATAAAATATAACTTAATTATAGTTTTTATTAAGCTTTTTAATAAAAATAATGTTTTTTATATAGTTAAATAAGCTAATAATAATTTTAATTATTTAGTTAAACTAGTTTAAATATTTTTTTACTATATTTAAATATAAAAGTAATTTTTTATAATTATTAGCTTTAATAATACATATAATACTAATTATTTTAAACTTTTATTATTTTAAATAACTAGTTAAACTTGCTTAAAAACTGTTTTTAATACTGCTTTTAACTTAATTAATAATAAAAAATAAAAAGGCTTTTAATTTTTAGTTAAAAGTATTTATTAATTTATACTATTATATATAATACGTTTATTTAATATTATTATTATTAATTATAATAAAGTAATAAAAGCTATATTAAATAAGTAGTTTCTTTTTATATAATAATAGTTTTATATATATTATATTAATTTAAACAATTTATTTAAAGTTAAATAAAAATAGGTTTTTAATTAAAAAAATAATAACGTTACTTATAAATTAGTAATGCATTTAAATTAATAATGCATTTTTTCGCACCTTTTATACGTGAACTTAAATAAATTAACTATAATGCAAAAAAATTAATTAAATTAATTAGAATTATTTTTATTAAATGTTTTTACTTTTATTTAATAAGTTTATATATTATATTTAAGTTTATTGTAAATACTATATTACTTTAAATATATTCGCGTTTTTTTTACTAAATAACTTATTTTATTTTTATTTACTAATTTAAATACTTTATTATTTTTAAATTTTTATAAAACTTAAGTTTTATTTATAATAAAAAGTTTTTTATATTATATTTATTTATTTAATATATAGTTAGTTTTATAAAGCTTTTTATTTTTTTAATATAAAAAAGCATTTTTATATATTAACTTTTTTATTGTTTTTGTTTGGTTGGGGTTGCATGCATATTTCCAAGGCGGCATGCACGCCTGCAAAGGTGGTGGACACAGTCTTTACTCACTATGCCACCCCCCAAGAAAAGAAGGGAAAACCAGTCGTACAACAGAGGAGTGGGAAACTCCCCTTTTATGCCCTTCCGTGCAGGGGTAAGAGACCTGATTCGTACTAGGTCCGGAGACCTATTGTTCCGTACGAATTGCGTTGCAACCAACACAGTAATCCTATTCCGACAGTTTTTGTAATTAAGTTAATAAAATGTTAAATTTTAATTTTAATAAAATTTAATTGCTATTTAGTTTTAAGTATAATTATAAGTATTTTGAAAATTTATATTAAAAAAAGTAATTTTAAATTAATAAAAAGCGCTTTTTTAATTTTTATAATATTTAAACTTAAAATAACCTTATTATTATTTAAAAAAATAAATTTAATAATTTTAAATCCTAATTAAATATTTTATTTTATAAAAAAAGCTATAAATAGTTTTAAAAATCTAGTAAAAAAATCTTTTTTTATAATATAAATTTAATATTATTATATTAAATCCTTATTATATAATAAATAAATATATTTAAATATATTAAAAAGTATTAAATTTAAAAGCTAAAACTTATAAAATAAATAAAAAAGCATATAAAAAAAAATAATATTATAATTTTTATTGTTAGTTCGGCAATATACGAAACAGGTCCGTATGTTTAACGCTGGGTGCGGCGCTGAGATAGGTAATACTATTGTATAACTAACTATCTATATCCTATTTCTAAGTACGAAGGTAAAACCTTCGTGTGTAGGAAATCCCCTCTTAAGGAGGGAATTCTGCCAGTAAATACCGCCTGCTTAGCTAAGCCCCAGGCTTAGCTAAACAGTAGTACGAAAGGGTATCGTACATCATATGCAACCAATGCCAATGCACCAACATTTATAATATTTTTTAAATTTTATAAAATAATAGCTTTTATAATTATTAAAAATTAAAAACTATTTTATATTTTATATATAGTTTTTAATATAATAATTAAAATATAAAATAAACTTTTTTTATAAAAATAATATATAATAATACTATTTAACTTTAAAAATTAATAGTTTAAATTATTATAATTTATTTTTAACTTTTTTATTTATTTTATTTAAACTTTTTATATTTTTTAATACTTATAATAATTATTTTTAATATAATTATATTTATTAAAAACCTAGTTTTATTAAAGTTATATATATTTTTAATTATAATA
>MU281586.1:0-13008 GCA_022385595.1 Xylaria palmicola
AATATTATAAAATAAAAAATAAATAAATATAATATAAAAAACTTTTTATTATAAATAAAGTTTAAGTTTTATAAGAATTTAAAAATAATAAAGTAGTTAAATTAGCTAATAAAAACAAAATAAGTTATTTAGTAAAAAAAGTATAAATATATTTAAAGTAATATAGTATTTATAATAAACCTAAATATAATATATAAACTTTTTAAATAAAAGTAAAAACTTTTAATAAAAATAATTCTTATTAATTTAATTAATTTTTTTATATTATAGTTGATTTATTTAAATTTACGTATAAAAGGTGCAAAAAAGTGCATTATTAACTTAGGTGTATTATTAACTTGTAAATAACGTTAATTAAAATTTATAATTATAAAAATGTTAATTTTAAAATTATAAATTTATAAAGCTTTATAATATATAAAATATATAATATAGCTTTTTATTTAAATATAGTTATTAATTTAATATTTTTATAAATACTAAATTAATAAAGTATATATTAAAATAATAAGCTTTACTTTAATTGGCTTTATTATTATTAAAAAAAGCTATTATTTTTACTTATTTAAATATATAACTAATATATAATTAAATATATTTTTACTTATTATACTAAATAGCTCTTTTATACTTATTAAATTTTATTAAACTTATATATAAAAAGGTTTTAAACTAAAAAAATATTGTATTAATAGTATTAAAAGCTTAGTTATATAAGCTTTAAATTATTAAAACGCTTTTTATTTTATATAAAAAGTAAAACAATTTTAAATTACTTGAATAATTAAATTTAAACTATTTTATATATAGTTTATAGAAAATTAAAAGCTTATTAATATATAATATATATAATTTAATTTAAAGTAATTAAAATTAAAACTAAATTAATTATTAATTTTTATAAATTTATAAACTTTAATAAAAAGAATAATAAATTATAAAAAGTAATACTTATTATTAATTAATATTTAAAATATATATAGAATTACTATATTAATAATAAGCTTATTACTATTATATAAGCTATTATAAAAAACTATATTAAGTATATTTAGCTTTATTATAATATTAAAATAAAAGTAATTAAATATAATAATAAACTTATAAATACTTATAAAAAAACGAGCTTATTAGTAAAGCATTTTATTAATATATATAAAATTAAGTTTAAAATCTTTTTTTTATATATATAAGTATTTAATAAAAATACTAAATAAATTAGTTGTTAGATTTTGTGGTCGTCGCGATCACTTAAAACGTGGTTGTATTCATTTGTCTTCTCTTTCCGTATATACGGTAAGGGATTTTCTACTTAGGTAGAGCTAATCTTTGTATATGCTAAAGCACTATATAGTATAGCTGCATATACCTTTAGTAATGCTTTTTTAAGCTTTGTAATAATGCTTGCTTATTGCTACAAATTTAATACACCCTTTTAAAATAACTTTAAGTTACAAAATTTATTTTATACAAAGAAAGCAGTGCAAGCTTATTATAGTTTTAAGCTAAGCTTAAGTTTTTATAGTAAAAAGCAGCTTTTATACATATGTTAAGTTCTATATAAAGCTAATAGTTTTGTATATACAGCCGTTTATTAATTATTAAACTTTTTTGTTACTAACGTTACGCACGTACTACACATTATATAAGTTAGTATAATTAACGTTATATATATTTAAATACTTATATAACTAGTATTATTAATATACTATTACTTGTAGTACTATATATATAAGTATATTAAGCTTAGGTTTATTTACTTTTTTTTTTTTTTTTTTTTAGTTTTATTTATTATTTGTAATAAGTGCTTATACTTTATTGCTTGTATATACATATTTTACTGCGCTTTTATACTTACAACTCACTAATTGCTTATAGTTTTAATTAATTTTATATATGTTTTTAAGCTTTCTTATATATAGCTTAATTTAAAAAAAGCTTAGTGCGTGTAGCTTTTTAGCTTTTTAACTAACTGTTTATAAAACAATATATAAGATGGATCGCTACCGCCTTACTGCCTTGCGCACCGCTTACGCTTGCTGCGCCTAATAAGTTCTTTGTTTTTAATATGCTTTGTATAGCCTACTAACGTGCTTTATAAGGTAAATAAAAAGAAAGCTTATTTTTGGATGAGTTAATAAGCTTTCGCTTTAGCAGTGTTTGACTTTCCGTTGCCCGTAGCATCCGCCCCCCTGCGCGCCTGACGACTAAGCTTTACGCCCTTGCCCCCCCTGCGCCTATTAACCCTCCTTGTACCTTCGCTAACTTTTTGTTAGATAAGGAGAGCTTTAGTACTATATACTAGGAAATTAAAGAAGAGGAGGAGGAAGAAGAAAAAGAGGAAGAAAATAACGATAGCGTTGCAGCTGGGGAGCAGCAGGCGGCCGGCTTTACGTTGCGCTCCTAGCGGGAGCGTAGTAGCAAAGCTAAGTCCGTTACTTCCTTAGCTTGCGTTAAGCTATGCACCCCTTTGTGTTACGCGCTTTGCGTTAGTACTACTAGCCTTACGCCCTGCGCTACAGATATATCGCTTTTTTTGCCCACTGTCCGCATATGCTTTTACAGCCCGGACGGGCGCCTAATTACGGAAACCCCGATCCCTATATTAGTGTACCTGCTTTTAGCTGTAAGCTGTAAAGCTCTTCCCCCCGCTGCGCCTCCTAGCTAGAGATGTGCGCCTTGCTAGCGCTACTAATGCCCGGCTGCGTTGGACTGCGTCTGGCGTACGCTATACGTTTAGTACTTAAAGAGCGCTATTAAAGGCCGCTCTTTAGGCATTTACTGGAAGATTATTAGTAAGGGTAAGTAATACTAGACGTATGCTTTTGGGTATACGTACAAAGATTTATAAGTTTATGTAAGCTGAGCTTGTAAGCTGTATTAATTATAATGTGCATATAGCCCCTGCGCTTTTTACTGACCTGCTTACGCTTTTTTTAAAGTAATCGCTACCGGTACTTCTAAGTCCTGCTTACGCGCGTTACGCACTACGTATTTAGAGCTCCTATTAATATATAAAAAGGAAATTAAGGCTGCAAAGCTTAGATATTAAAAGGAAAGCTTAGCTGGGGAGGAAAAGGAGGAGAAAAACAATAATATTTTTAGTGCCTAAGCTTTGGCTAAGCTAGTGTAAAGCTTAGCCCCTTATAAGGATAACTTAGTTTTTAGTATATATAGCCTTATAAGTGCTACATAGCGTTTAAAAGTATTTTTATTTAATAATAATCTTTTTATTTAAACTTTTCCTATATTTCTTTTAAACTTAATATATATAAATAATATATTTATTATATTGTGTAATATATATAAAGTATTTAATAGATAAATACCTAGTTATTTAATTCACTTTTAAGTAATTGATTTTCAAGCTTTTTTATAGTAAGTGTAAAGCTTATATTTTAAGCTAGCGTATTATATACTAAATATACTTTTAGTTAAGCTAAAAATGTGTTCTATTTCTATATAAGTAGTACTTTAGTAAAACTATTAGTAATTATATTATTAATAAGGGTATATTTAACTATTAACAAGCCGTTCTCAACCTTTTACTATAGCTAGTAGTTATAAATATCTATATACTGTAGTTTAGTATATAAGACTGCTATTTCTTTAGTAACTAGCCTTATAGTTTGCTAATTATTATACTAAATTTATATATACTATATATATAAATTAATACTAAGCTTGTTAATTAAATAATTAATATATATAGCTTTTTTAGTAGCTTATATAAAAGCTAGTAATTTAGCTTTAATAGTTAATATAGTTACTATATTTTGCTTATTAGCTTGCTAGCCTATAATTCTACTAAAAAGCTTTATTATATATGCTTAAAAGCTTTTCTAATTTATGCTATTATTTATAAACAAAGTATTACTTGCTATTACAAAGTTATTCTTATTTTTAAATTATAAGGTATAATACTACATTAGTAATAAATAGGATAGTATTTGATTTGCAGCACAGTAATGCTTAAATAAAGGGTTATAGTTAAAACAAGCTAATTTTAAAGCTATAAATGCAATATTTAGGCGTGTAATAACCGCAGTATATAAAATCAAGCCGGTTTTTTTTTAATATTTTAGTATACTATGTGTAAAAGCTATATTCTTATATAGTAGCAGTTTAATATTCCTTATTAGTATAGTAATATATGCTATACTAAGTGTATTTCTAAGCTTAGCAATCTTTTTAATATATAATACTTAAAATAGCTATATTAAGCTTTTCTTTTTATTTCGAATTACTTTAATACTTAAAAACCATTAGAGATTATGCCTTTTAGTAAGGTTATATTTAGTTTTTAGCTCTGCAATTACTTGCTAAACTACTAATTTATACTTCTTCTAATATACAAGCACTATATTATCTATATATATAAATAATAGTATATTACCCTTTAAAAAACAGCATGGTTTGTAAGGAACAGGCTTAAAGCCAATCTTTTACAATATAATCGTTAGCTTTTTTTATTACAGCAATAAGGATTCTTACAGTTCGTATAAAGCTTAAAGTAGTTTAACTACTATATTTAGCTTTCTATACCCTAAAAGCATACGTATATATATATTTTTAGTAAGTTTAGTATTAATAAAAGCATTTATAGCATTATATTGCTTAAGTTTTAGGTTGAACTTTACTACAATTACTATTAGTATACGAAAAGATTGTCCTACTAAAGTACTAGTATAAGTATCCTCTTTGCTTTAATTAGGCTATTAATTTCCTCGTATAACTAAACAAGCTTTACATTTAGTATAATAGCTATATTTATTAAACTTATACATATACACCTATATATAGTCAAGCGTTAAATGGTTTTTAAACAAGCTTTTCAGAACCTTTTTTTAAATGCTTATTTTTGTATAACTTTGTAGGTATATTTTCTTAGCTTAACGAAATTAATTACTAAATAGGTATAAGATTAAATTTCAATGCTACTTCAGTAGTAAAAGTAAATCCTTTCAATGTATTTTCTAATATTGAGTTAGTAAAAATCTTAATTAATCTTTTTAAGTGCTGCTTTTCTGCTTTTTAGGTATACTTATAAAAACTACTCTTTTTTTGCATTTTTATAGTAAAGCTCTTTTAAAAACTAAACTCTTTTTATACTTTTATAGTATAGTACTTATAAAAGCTATACTTTTTTTATATTTTTGTAGTATAGCTCTTATAAAAGCTGTACTTTTTTTACGCCTTTGTAATATAGCTCTTATAAAAACTATACTCTTTTTACACCTTTATAGTGTAGTACTTATAAAAGCTATACTCTTTTTAGTAGCAAAGCTTTTAACAGTATTAACTAGCTGTGATTAATTACTGTGAATTCGGGTAAAACTTTTCAGTAATTTAATTTAGCTTGCCTTTAATATAAATTCCTTATTAATAATTAACTTAATAGTTAATTTAGCAGCATTAAAGCATATAGCTTATAAATTGTTTAATATTTGTATATAATTTTTAAGTTAATTTTAATACTTGTGTTTAATAAGCTTAAAGTTAAAATTTAAATTTAAATTATATAGGTTAACTATAGTTAAGTTTATTAACGCTCTTTTAGGTAATTCGGGGGGTGTAAGGAGTCCTGAAATAAACTTAGTGTTTATGTATAAGTACGTAAGCTTGTTGTCCGGTAAGCTGTTAAGCTTTTCTTTTGTTTCCTTGTTTTCTTTTATCTCTTTAAGGTCGATCTTGGTAACCGGGGCAATAAGCTTATCATTATTAATTTTAGTAATAGTTCTCACTATATCTTTAGCATTTTAGTAGCTAATGCTACTTAAGAGTTTTTTATACTTTTTTATTGTTATATATAAAAAATCGTTTTAAAACTCTTTAGCATTACTACTAAAAAACTTATTTTTATTAAATATAACGTTTTAAGTTACTATAATTTTATTCTCCTTTAGTAGCTAGATTTTATAAGTGTTTAAAGATTAGTAGCTTATTAGGAAGCTAATTTACGTATTAAAATCCAGCTTCCTTTGGCGGTTTTTCTTTTGTTTAGCAATAAACGTTATAACGAAAGCTAAACACCTATAGGCCTTTAAATGCGCTATATTTAGGCTGCGGTTATAGCTTATAACACCTTATAAGTTATTGAAATAAAATTAAAACTTTTTATATAGGGCTTTCCAGCGGTTTACTTATTGTGGTATTTAGTTATATAAGTAAATTACTGCCCTAACAATCTTTGGCTATAAGAACGTAGGGAGCTGGCAGCTGTTCTGCATTACTTTTACTTTATATTTAATTATTTAACCAATTTGCTTAGCACTGCTGTTAAAAGCTTATGTATATAAAGGGGAAATCTTAAACTTAATATTATAAATGCTTATAAAATACTAAGCAAGTTTGCTTATCTTCCCGTAAATGCCTATAAGCTTATTATTATATTTAATTACTTTTATTTTAGTATTGTAGTAAAGCTAAATATACTTAATGTAGTTTTTTATAGCAGCTTATACTATAGTAGTAAGCTTATTATTGGTGTAATAATCCTACGTATATCCTGAATATTAATTAGTAATAAGCATTACTTGCCAGAGTTCACCGCTCCTTCCGTTTAGATTGCTAAATTTATAGAAGTTGATAACTAATCGGGTACTAGCTTTGGTTACCTCGAAACGAGCTATACATACGATATGCTAACGTACTTTCGATTCCCCGCAAGCCACGCATAATGTAGTACAGATCTAATCGTTAGGGTGATTCAGGATCGTCCCGCCTTTTGTATGTACTAAAAGACGTTTTAACGGTTCGGGGCCTATATAGCTAAGCCGTTGATGCCACCTATATAGTGTAGCACGTGATCGAGATTTACTAATGTACGAATTTAGTAAGTTTCGGCGTATATAGAATAACTGCTTAGTATACCGGGCTGGGATACGCTTAATAAAGTATTGACTATATATTTGTATAAGTGAGCATAATAGCTTTCCCTACCGGTAGTAAAGCAGATCGGAGTAAGGTTTATTATTTTAGTATATCCCTTATTAATTTAGCGTTTGTAGGGAAACTAGGTTAGTAGCTATTTTAGGATAGAAGGCTACGTTATATAACTAGTATATAACAAAGCCTTAAGGTTTTGTAATTTTAAGATCGATATTTTTGTAGCTGTAGATTTTTACTATACTGTTGCCCGCGAGCACTACATTTTTAGGGTTAGAATTACGCAGGTTAATAAACCTATTAGCATTATTAAAAATATATATACTAGAGCCTAAGTTAACTATAGCACAGTTCTATAAAGGTAATACTTTGGAGAACGTATATGTTGTTGTAAATAAGCTCGAAATACGGGCTATAGGAGGCTTTACTAGTTAATCTTCTATTTTTGCTATTCCTATAGCTTGAAAGCAAACTTTCTTTTCTTAAGGGCGGCTAGTAGCTTATTTGCAAGCTTTTTTTACAGCTTTTTATACGCTTTTTTCTGTATTCATTCGGGTTTTAGCAACCTTAGCAAGTGTAAAGTAAGAAGTCCAGTCCTTTGAAGCAAGCTTGGGAAAGGCCAGCCAGTACTTCGCTACTTAGTGTTAGCTGTAATAGACTATATAGTCTAATATATTAGGGTTTTTAAATTTAGCTTTGGTATAAGTATTAGTGCAAGGGCGCTTTTAAAAAGTGTTTCTTAAGCTTTTTCCTTAAGGACTTCCTTTAGGGCTTCAACGCCCTTCTTGCTATTTAAAGCTTTTCTTCCTATTATTCCGTCTTTATTCGCTTTGGGTAAGATGTAGTGGCTCTTTATTATACGCGCTGTTAAGATTGTTTTGGGTATTACTTAGTTTTCCTTCGTTAAAAGTAGCAAATGCGCTACTTTGAACAAATTTGTTGGCCGGTTATGTAGCTGCTCGCATTACAGCTTCTTATTAAAGTTCTAACGCGATTTTTAGGAATGTTAGCTTACTGCTCCGTATAGCTGTACTATATATAGTTCGAAATGCTGTAGCCTAAATAGGAGTAGTATTATATAAAGCTTATTCAAAGTTAGTAAAAAGCTTGAATAGTTTGCTTATATTAGAGCTCTCGGAATTAGCTTTAGTGACCTTATTGAGCTACTAATCGGTCCATTTACTAAAGTCCTTAATAAGTCGTGTAAATACCTAGTTGATAAACTGTTAATATTCTTGCTTATATTTATATTTAAGCACTTAACGTGCTACTCTTCCAAGCTTGCGGAAGTTATTAAACCATTAATCGATCGTATTATAGGGGTTTATATAGCTCAATCGATAATCCTTATATACTATTTTTCGCATCTATTCAGTAAGCTTAGTAACCTTTGCTTTATATGCAGTATACTGTTTTAAAGCTGTATTATAGCGTTATTTAAGCTTAAAGAATTTTTGGCAAAGGTTTACTAGGAGGCTTAGTACCGTAGCTGCCTTTAAATCAATTCCTTGTAATAATTGAAGGTTGGAGATTTTGGGCACTCTCGGGTACTGAAGCCATAGTGCTCACTTTTTACCGGGGATTAAATAGTCCTAAAAATCGCGGCTCTTTACTCTAGCAATAAAGTCTGCTTCTTATAGCAAATAATCATTAGTAGTATTAAACGTAGTACTATTCGTATTCAACATTGTATAAATTATATTAGATTGCTTAGTTAAGCTCGTTTGGTAAAGTATAAGGAAAATTAATAATGAGACTCTTAATTATTAGATTTTGTGGTTGTCGCAATCACTTAAAACGTGGTTGTATTTATTTGTCTTCTCTCTCCGTATATGCAGTAAGGGATTTTCTACTTAGGTAAAGCTAATCTTTGTATATGCTAAAGCGCTATGTAGTATAGCTGTATATACCTCTAGTAATGCTCTTTTAAGCTTTGTAGTAATGCTCGCTCGCTGCTACAAATCCAACATTAGTTAAATAATTAAATATAAATTAAAAGTAATACAAAATAATTATTAGTTTTTTATTTTTTTTTAATTAAAAACTATTAAAACTATAATATATTTATATAACTATATTTTATAGTAAATTAATTATTAAAAAGCTTTTTATAAAAAGTTTTATTTATATTTTAATAACTTATAAATTATTATTAGCTATAATTGCATTTTAAATATAATATATTTAAAAGCTTATAAATATTTAATATTTGTTATAACTTTTATAGTAAAACAAAAGAAAAACTGTTAAAAAAAGCTTAATTTAAATATTTAAATAAGCTTTTTAATAAGTTACTAATTTTTTAATACTTATAAAATTTAGTTACTTTAAAAAAATAAAGTTAATATAATTTATTATTACTTTGTTATTATTATTATTTTGTTACTTTTTGTACTACTTTATAACTTTTTAATTAAATTATAAATATATTACTATTTTTAAACTATTTAATTATATAATTAAATATTATATAACTATTATTACTAAAGCTATTTATATAATATTAAAAATAAATATTATATATATTATAAAGCTTTATAATATATTTTATATAACTTTATATAATAAAATTACAAATAAACCTTTTTTTACTAAATAATGCAATATATAATATAAATTAACTTTAAATAAAAAGGAAATAATTATAAAATATATATTTAATTTAAATTTATAAGAATTTTTATTTAAAATTAATAAAGTAGAAAATATAATAAATTTTTTACTTATAATATATATAAATAAACGTATTAGTAAAAACTAAGTATATTACTTTATATAGCGCTGTTTAAAGCTAAAAATGCGTTTTTTTTATATATACAACTTTTAAAAAGCTTTATATAAAAACTTTAAGTTTATTAAAAAATAGTTTAACTTAATACAAAATATATATACAAAATATAGTATTTAAAATACTAACTTTTATAACTTTAATAAAACTAATTTTATAATAAGTATTATTTATATAAATATAATTATTACTTATATAAATTATTATAAATAAAGTAAGTAATTATAAATAAGTAATTAAAAATAAGTAATAATAATTAAATTTATTAATAGTAATAAATTTATAATACTATTATTTTTTATTATATAAAGTAAAACCTATTTTGAGTTTTAGTACGTTAAAATTAACTTTTTACTATTTTAAATTATTAAAATATTATATAATAACTAAATAAATAATTAAATAATTATAAATTAAATTAAGTATTTTAATAAATATATTATTATATAATAAAAAAGTATTTATTATATTATTATATTTAATAGTTATAAAAGTTATTTATTAGCTAATTTTAAATTATATTATAAATAAAAGAATATTATTACTTTTTATTTATTTATATACTTTTTATATATTATTTAGTATTTTAATATTAGTTATTTTAATATTTTAAAATACTTATATAATAAGTAATTTAAAGCTTTTATTAAAACTTATATTAATTATATTATAAAACTTAAGTTTTTTATTACTTTTATTATTATATATAATATAACTATAATATATAAAAATATTATAATTAGTTTTTATAATATTAGTTTAGTATTATATAATATTAATATTATTTTATTAAAGCTAAATATTAAGCTTTATATATTAATATTAACTTTTAAGTTTTTCAAATATTATATATAGCTAATAAAGTAATTTTATAATTCTAATTTATATAAAATTATATTATTAATTATTAAAAAAGCTTTTTAATTATAATATTTAAAGCTATAAAATAATTAATAAAAAATACAAAAATAATTACTTTTAAAATAACTTTTATATAAGCTAAAGTTTATATTTTTTAAAATATAAATAATGTTTTTGTAAAACACTAGTAAATTAAATATATAAAACTTTAAAAAAGCAATATATTTATTATAAAAAATACTTAAGTTTTAATTACTAAAAAGAATTTTAATAGTTGTAAAAAGGAAAAAATAATTAATAAAAAAAGTTTATTTAAAACTAAATTAATAATTATTTAATACTATAAACAATATAAAAAACTTAAATATAATGTATTAATATATTTAATAAATAAAGAATTATTAAACGAAAATAGTGTAATAAAGTTTAATTAATTTTTTAATGTTATATAATTATAATTAAATTAAAAAGTAATAAAATTATATAAAAAGTTGTAAAATAATAATAATAACGAAGTAATAATAAACTATATTATAGTAATTTAAAATATTAATTTTAATAAAAATAAGTTTTTTAGTAATAATATTAACAAATTTTATAATAATTTTTTTTATATAATTATAAAAAAGTATAAAAAGCTATTAAATAGCATTAATTATTAAAATATTATAAATATTATTAAATTTATTATTAAAATTAATAATAATAAGCTTATTATTTTAGTGTTTAAAAGTAAATTTGAATAATTAGAAAAAAACAAAAAATAAATAAATAAAATATATAAAAAGTTAAACAATTAATAAAGTAATAAGCTTATATATTCGTATATAAATACTAAATTTACTTTAAAACTTTTTATTTTTTTTAAATTATTTAAAAAAGTATTAATAAATATAATTATAATAAATTAATATAATTTAAATTTAATTTTTAAACTTAAACTTATTAATTATAAGTTTTAAAATTATATTAAAAAATATATAAAAAGAAAGTTAAATAATTTATAAATTATATATTTTAATATAACTAAATTAAGTACTAAATTAATTATTAATAAAAAAACTATATTAAAAGCAAATTAAATTAAATTACTAAAAAGTTTAACTTAAATTTATAATAATTAATTATAGTTATTAAATATTATTAAAAGCTTTATTATTAAAAAAAGTTTAGTTTTTATAAGTATTATATTATTAAAAAACAAAAAAAGATTAGCTTTTATAAATACTATTTTATAAAAGTAAAAAAAAAATATATTTTTTATAAATATTATATTATTAAAAAACCAAAAAAAACTAGCTTTTATAAGTATTATTTTATAATATTATAAAAAAAAAATAGCTTTTATAAATATATTTAATAAGTAAAACATTAGTAAATAAAAAAATTAACTAAAATTTCTACTAAATTAATACTAAAAAATATATTATAAAAATTTACTTTTATTAACGTATTACACGGGCGAACCGCGTATACGGGCGAGCCGCGCACTTTATTTTACATTTAATATCCACTTTTTTAAATATAAATAACTTTACTAATTTTTATTATATTAAAAAAACTTAGTAGTTTTGAATTTCTAATTAAGTAATAAATTTAAATATATTTTTGTTAATTTTATAGCTATTTTTCTTTATAGTGTTTTTAGAAACTACGTTAAATTTTAACGTAAATTAGCGTGGTTTCTAAAAACACTATAAAGAAAAATAGCTATAAAATTAACAAAAATATATTTAGATTTATTATTTAATTAGAAATTTAAAACTACTAAGTTTCTTTTTATATAATAAAAATTGGTAAAGTTATTTACATTTAAAAAAGTAAATATTAGGTGTAAAATAAAGTGCGCGGTTCGCCCGTGTAATACGTTACTTAAATAATATTAAAATTTATATATTTACTTATTAAGTAATTAGTTTTATTAAGCTAAAAAAACATATTTATAAAATTTTATTAAAATAAATATTTAAAAAAAAGTTTTAAAAAGCTTAGTAAAAAAGTAATTAATTTTAAATTATATATAAATATATATATATATAAATTTAATAAATATAGCTTTTATATTAAATATAAAGCTTAATTAATAATTTAAAATAATTAACAATTTAATTAAAATAAAAAAAATACTTATATAAATATATTAGCTAAATAATTTTTTTATATATTAATAACTATTATTTTTAAGTTTAACTTGAAATTTAATATTATTTACAAGTTAATAATGCATTTAAATTAGTAATGCACTTTTTTGCACTTTTGATATATAAACTTAAATAAATTAACTATAATAAAAAAAAATTAATTAAATTAATTAAAATTATTTTTATTAAAGGTTTTTATTTTTATTTAATAAGTTTATATATTATATTTAAGTTTATTATAAATATTATATTATTTTAAATATATTTATGTTTTTTTTACTAAATAATTTATTTTATTTTTATTAGCTAATTTAACTACTTTATTATTTT
>MU281587.1:0-12949 GCA_022385595.1 Xylaria palmicola
CTAACCCTAACCCTAACCCTAACCCTAACCCTAACCCTAACCCTAACCCTAACCCTAACCCTAACCCTAACCCTAACCCTAACCCTAACCCTAACCCTAACCCTAACCCTAACCCTAACCCTAACCCTAACCCTAACCCATATTTGTACAAAAGTAATATTTATCCAGTTTGTTTAATACTAGTTGTAGTTTATAACTATATTGAAATATAAATCTATAATATTATATATTTCTTTTTACGTATAATTAAGTCTAATGTAGTATATATAGTAGTTTTTTGTACAATTAGTAAAAATAGTTAGGAATACTGTATAAAACCAATCCTTTGTAATTTCTAGCTTTTAGTAAAAATCTATAAATTATTATACTTTATTATACAATAAATTATACAGCTTTTTAAAGTAATTCCCGTTTTTCTGCTAGGTTTTTAAGAATGTTTAGTATTTTGCTAAGGGAATAACTCCGTTTTGAATATTGTACATAAAAAGGATTTAAATTTAAAATATAGCTATTTTAAAATTTGGTATTGTACGAACAGTTAGCTGTTTAAAGGTTTATAAGGAATATTAAAAAACTAAGTATTCCGTTGTCGGTTGAAAGTGCGGTATATTTCCGAATTATATAATAAAATTATTACTTAAAGCAAAAAACTAGTAACGTTCAATTAAAAGGAGTACTTTTTAAAAGTATACTTTTAGTTTTGGATTATTGTACAATAGTATGTTCTTTTAAAAAAAGGGTTTTCCTTAAAGTTACATACAAAGGTTTTTTTAGGATTGTAATTGTATTTTAAATATAAAAATAATAAGGCTTTCTTATTATACAAATATATTTTGGCTTATAAGTTGCTAGCTTAGAATAAAGGAGGTTTATTATTATATAATGCTTTTTATTTTTAGGAAAACAAGTAGCGTTTAAGATTTTTGTATAAGGAGCTAAAGTTTATATATAAAAACAAATTTGCCTTCTATTAGTCGTGCAATACGGTCTTTTTTAAAGTAAAGGATAGGCTTTTAATCTAAAATACCTTTTATACAAATTGTATTATAGATTTATACAATAATCTTACTATTAATTTATTAAAAGGTTTGAATTCCAGCTAATTTAAAGTCTTTTAATAGGTTTTCTTAAAAACTTTAAAGGTTGTACTAATTTTTTTTATACTTAGCTAAAAAGTACGTAGCTTATATATTTATATCCTTTTAAATTACTATATAAAAATTATACAGAATGTTATCGTACGTAAAAAGGTTAATTTTTTGTTGTACGTTAGTTAAAGGAATACTAGTAGCTTTTAAAACTTTTTTTGCAGTAGGTTCGTAAAAAAGGTTAAAGGGGTGAACTAAAAGCTGTTCCCTAAAGGGTTTAGTATCTTTATACAACTATTCTAGGCGGCCATTTTGCAATTAACCGTTATATAACATTGTAGCAAATGTAAAGGATTTAATTATAAAGCAAACTTTTACGTAGTTCGTATAATAATAATTAAGGTAGCATAATTACGCACTATTAATTATACGTTCGTATTTAAGTCAATCCTAGTATATAAAAAGGTAATTAATCTTTTTATCCTATTAGTACTACTAAAGAATAAAGTACAATATAGGAAATACAGTTTTTAAAGTACTAAATATAATCCCGTTTTTACTTAGCTAATTTGTATTTTTAAGCTAAAAACACTAATTAGTGTAAGTAAGCTGTATATAGTACTGTACGGGGGATAAAATACACAAAAACAAGGTGAGATAAATAACTTTTGTTTATCAATTTATTTACTTTCTAAATACGAAGGTAAAACCTTTATACGCAAAATTCTCCTTTTAAGAAGGGAATTCTGCCGGCAAGTACCGCCTGTATAACTAAGCTTAAAGCTTAGCTAAACAGTAGTACGAAAGGGTATTGTACATTATATACAACTAATACCAGTGTACCAATATATATATTAATTTTTATAATAAGAAAAAATTCTAATAAAAAAGATAATTTAAATATAAATTAAAATAATATATTGTTTTATATAAAAAGCATTTATTAAAGTTTAAATAATTTTTATTTACTTTAATTTTATTAAAGTTATTACTAATATAGTTTTTTTTACTATATATAATATTACTTTTAACTAGTATATAAATGCTTTTTATAGTAATGCTTAACTTTTTATTTTTTAATAATTATTATTTATTCGTTATTTTTAATTATTATTATAATTATTAATTTTAATTAACTATTTGTAATATAATATATATATAAATATAAATATAAAATCGTTTAAAATTTAAATATTTAAGCTACAAATATTTAGATTTTAACGTAATAAAATATAATAATAAAAGTACAAGTTTTTTTAAAATCTGAATATTTATACTATATATATTTAAATTTTAATGTAATATATTGTAATAATTTAAATTTTAAATCTTTTAAAATTTAAATATTTATATTATAAATATTTAAAGTTTAATAAAATAAAGTATAATAATATAAACTATAAATTTATTTAGAATTTAAATATTTATATTATAAATATTTAAAATTTATTAAAATTATAATAATTTAAATATTAATTTTTTTTAAATTTCAATATTTATATTATAAATATTAAAAATTTAATATATTATATTATAATAACTTAAATATAAATACTTTTAAAATTTAAATATTTATATTATAAATATTTAAATTTTAATATAATAAAGTATAATAATATAATTATAAATTACTTTAAAATTTAATTATTTATATTATATATATTTAGATTTTAATGTAATATAATATAATAATATAATTATAAATTGCTTTAAAATCTAAATATTTATATTATAAATATTTAAATTTTAATATAATAAAGTGTAATAATATAACTATAAATTTCTTTAAAATTTAAATATTTATACTATAAATATTTATAATTTAAAGTAATATATTATATTAATTTAAATACAACTTTATTTTTAATTTAAATATTTATAATAAAAATATTTAGATTTTAAAGTTATATAATATAATAATATAAATATAATTTTTTTTAAAATCCAAATATATATACTATTAATATTTAAATTCTAATATAATATATATATAAACTTAAATATAAAAATGTTTAAAATTTAAATATTTATATTATAAGTATTTAAATTCTAATATAATAAAATATATTAATAAAAATATAAGTTTTTTTTAAATTTTAAATATTTATATTATATATATACAAATTCTAATATTATACGGCAAAACTGTTTTTTTTTAACTATTTATTATATATTTTTATATATAATTAATTATACTTTTTATATTTACTGCTTTTATTTTTATAATAATTATTATATTTTTTTTATATATATATTAAGTAACTTAATTTCCGTTTTTTTAGTTATTAACTATTTTATAAATATTAATATAAATACTGGTTATTTATTATTCCTTTAAAAACTGGATATTTACTAATTAAATATTAAGTTTTAAAATAAATCCAATATTTTTACTTTTTTTAACCACTATATTTATATTTTATTTTTTTATTTAACTTTAATAAATATTATTTTATAATAAAAAATAATATTTTATTATAAAAATTAAAATATATTTATTTTATTATTATATAAATTTAAATAACTTTAATTACTTTTTTTTTAGTTTTTAACTATATATTAGTTATTTTAAATTCCTTTTAAATCCGGATATTTAATAATTATATATTAAGTTTTAAAAAGAATTTAATATTTATATAAAACTAAATTACTTTTAAATAATATAATAATAATTATTATTATAATACTTTTTTTTCTTATAATAATAGTTATTATACTTTTTTTTTTATAGAATTACTTATTATACTTTTTTTCTTTATAGTAATACTTATTACACTTTTTTTTAATAATTATATTTAATACTAAATCACTTTTTTTTTAATAAATATAAATACTTTTTTTTTAACTTTATAATTTATTTTTTAATTTAATTTACTTTAATAACTAATTTTTATTTACTTTTTATAGTTTATTAAGTTTACTTTTATTATTTATAATGTTTAGCTATTAAAAATAGTTTTTTAATACTAATTACTTTTAATTATATAATAACTTATATTAAATATACTTTTAAAAAGTCTTTTAGCAGTAAAATTGCTAAATTTACTATTATTATAATAAAAAAACTTAGTAGTATTAAAAAAAGTATTATAAGTATTTACAACTATATTTATAAAAAAATTCGGTTTTAAAATATAATAAAGCTGTTTATTTTAAAAAAGAAATTTAATTACTTTATAAGTATATAATTTAATTTAATATATTTTATATAAGTTTAAAAAATTTTATATAAAGTTAAACTTAGTTTAATAATTAAATTTAAAGTTATTAAAGCTTTTTAAACTATAATTAAAAATAATATTTTTAATTATATATAAAAAGTAAAACTTATTATATTTTATATAAAATATATTATAGTTTATAAAGTAAGTTTTTATATAAAAATTAAAAGTATTTAACTATTAATACATTAATTAATAATTATTATAAAAAGATTTTAACTTTATATATTATATTATTAAAAAATGTAATTAAACTAAATATTAAAATTAAATACTATTAATTACAATTATTTATATTTATAGTTTAGAAAATTTTTTAGGGATTTTATAGCGTTTTTAATAATAAATAGTTATTTTTAATAATAAATAAGTATTTTTAATTTAAAAAGTAAAAATAAAAATAAAGTATTAATATATATTTTATATTATTATATATATATATATATATTAAATTATAGTAAAAAAAACATATTAATAACATTTAATTTTAAAAGTCTTTATTTATATAATAAATAGTTATTATAATAATATAACACAAATTTGTTTTATAATTATTATAAATAAAATACTAAGGTTTTTATAAATTTAAATATATAATAATAATATATTTAAATTTTAAACAGTTTTATTATAAAAAAGTTTATTTTATATAAATATATATAAAAATTTTATAATATATTAATATAAAATAATATAATAGTTATAAATTTAAATATATAGTAATAAAATATCCAAATTTTAAATAGTTTTATTATAAAAAAGTTTATTATATAAAAATATATATAAAAATTTTATAATATATTAGTATAAAATAATATAATAGTTATAAATTTGAATATATAGTAATAAAATATTTAAATTCTAAACAGTTTTATTATAAAAAGGTTTATTATATATAAATATATATAAAAATTTTATAATATATTAATATAAAATAATATAACGTACTACACGGGTCAGCTGCGCATATAAGTTAACTGCGCACTTTTTTGGACTTTTATACATAAAATTAAAATAACTTAACTATAACATAAAAAATCAATTTATATTATTCGAATTCGCTTTTACTAAATATTTTTACTTTGTTTTAATATATATACACATTATATTTAGATTTACTATAAATTTTATAGCATTTTTTTTATACAGTATTACTTTTTATATAACAACTATTTACTTATACTTTTTTAATTATTTATTCTTTAATAGCTTTTTTAACCTTTTAATTTTAACCCTTTTATATAATAAGTAATTTTCTAATTTATAAATATTTATTTTTTATATAATAATATTAATTTAGTTTATAGTTTATTTTATAAAGCTTAACTATTTTAATTTATAATAATATAATTTAGTACTTTAATATATTTATTTTTTTTATAATTAAATTAATTATATTTAAAATAATTATTAAAAAGCTATTTTAATACTATATAACTTTATTTTTAATAAATTAGGCTTATTATTTAGTATTTTTTTTATTATATAAAGTTTTTAACTTTTAATTACTAAGTTTTGTATAAAGCTTATAAAACAATCCTAATAGTATTTTAATAGGTTTTTTTATTATAAACTAAAAAATAATATATTTTAAATTATATGAAATAAAACTAATACTTTTAAACCCTTTTTAAATATTGCTTTTTGTCGGAATAGGATTACTGTGTTGGTTGCAACGCAATTCGTACGGAACAATAGGTCTTCGGACTTAGTACGAATCAAGTCTTTTACCCCTGCACGGAAGGGCATAAAAGGGGAGTTTCCCACTCCTCTGTTGTACGACTGGTTTTCCCTTCTTTTTTTAAAGGGTGGCATAGTAAGTAAAGACTGTGTCCACCACCTTTGCAGGCGTGCATGCCGCCTTGGAAATATGCATGCAACCCCAACTAAACACTTTTAATTATTAAAGTTTTAAACGTTTAATAAAATATATTAAGAAAATTAACTTTATTAATATATATAATATTTAATTATATAAGTTTATTAATTGTTTTACTATATATTTGTTTTAAAAAGCTAAAATAACTAATATTAAAAAGCTAAAGCTTATATAATGAATATATAAGTATATAAAGTGTAATAATTTTAAAATCTTTAATATAATTTTTAAAATTAACTAAATAATAGCTTTTATAACTATTTAAAATTAAAAAGCAATAAATACTTTTTATATAATAAGTTATATATTAATTAAAATATTTTATTTAATTTAAACTTTTTTTATTTATAGTTTAGCTATTAATTATAGTAGTAATTCTTTATTTGTACAGTAAATTAGTATTAAAATATTAAAACAATAAATAAATAAACTTTATTAAAATAATATATAATAATATTATATATTTATATAAAAAAATAGTTTAAATAACTATTAATTATTTTTAATTACTTTATTATATAAATTTTGGTTTTTTATATTAGTTAAATAATATAATAATTATTTTAAATAATATTTTGCTTATTATAAAGCTTATTTTATTAAAGTTATTATAGGTAAGCTGTGTACAGTACTGTACAAGGGATAAAACACATAAAAACAAGGTAAAATAAATAACTTTTGTTTATCGATCTATTTACTTTCTAAGTACGAAAGTAAAACCTTTACACGCAGAATTCTCCTTTTAAAAAGGGAATTCTGCCGGCAAGTACCGCTTGTATAGCTAAGCCTAAAGCTTAGCTAAACAGTAGTACAAAAAAGTATTATACATTATATATAACTAACACTAGTGTACCAACATTAACTCTTTTTCTTTTTAGTTATACTATTTTTTTGTACAACACTTACTTAAAAAGTAAATTCAATAAAAAAATAGCTTTACTTTCTAGCTAAAGCAGCCCTTTTATACGTAAGCCTTATAGTTTTTTAATTAGTGCTTCGACTTGTACAAGTAATTTATTTATAAAAACCAGCGTTTTTAATGCTTAGTTTAGGGCGCGCTTTATAAATGCGTCCGTAGGGTTGTTTTTCCTATTAATCTATTGTACCTTTAAAATCTTTTTCTTTTCGTACAACTCCTAAAAAGACATAATATTAATTATTAGTCTTTTCTTCTGTATTGTTCCTAGTTTAACCAAGCAGTTATACAATAATTTCAAGTCCAAACATAGTACAGTTAAAATTAAAAGCAAGTTTAGTACCTTTATAATGTTTTTAAAGGTTGTACGGAAAGCAATAGCATTATTAAATTTATTAACTATACTGTATAATTTACTAGCTAGAACGCTTTGTGTAACGCATTTGTATTTGCTTAAGTTCTAATATATAATATTACCTTAAATTTTAAAGTCCAGGTTTGTTAAATCTTTTGTACAAAACTCGGTTATTAGTACAATAATAAATCCAAGCTGTAAAGTTAAGTTTAAGTTATTAGTAAAAGAACTGTCTGTAAATACAAATAGCTTTGTGTAATAAAAGTCAAAAGGAATAAATATAAAGCCTTTTATTAAATTATTTTTTTACTATTTAATTTGCTTATTCAACGCTTTAATATTATGCGACTATAGTTTAGCTATTTATGCTGCTATAGTAAGGTTATACGCAGCTTTTAATTAGCACACGTTACTAATATATGCGCCGCGTGCTTATTAAAAGACGTAAGCTTAAACGAATCCCTTTGTACGGGGGTTAATCTTTTCTAAGTCCTTTACTTAGCCTTTCTAAGTTAATATAATATTGCTTTTGTATAATAAAATCCTTCCGCCATTAAACTCAATTAAATAATTATATAATAAAGTCTTTTTTGGTTTTATACGGAAGTTAGCTCACTAAAGCTCCTTTTCCTCTTATATAAAGAAGTTTAGTATAGCAAAACTAAAAGTATTGTCCGTTTGTATTCCAGTGATCCCAAAAGTGTTTGGACTATTATACGTATATAAGAAGCATAAGTTGTACGTAAACACTTGCATCCTAAGCTTCTTTTAGTAATATTAGTAATAGGTTTTAAACTAGTATAACCCTAATTTTGCTAAGCTATATAGCAGTTATACAATCCGTAAAATTATTTTAAAAGAGTATTTGTTTTTAAGCTTTAAAAGTAAGTATGTAAATATATTGTGTAATAGCTTGTTTATTAATTATACGTACGTTTAAGTAATGTTTTATAGCTTATACAATACTTTAAAGTCTTATATAAAAGTAAGTCCAAAAGTAAGGATTAATTGTTGGCTTATTTACTAAATTATTAGTAATTATATTAATACTATACTTTTTTTAGTGTTATTATATCCTTGTATAATAAGTTTTAATTTCTTATACAGCTTAATATTCTTTTTTTTTACTTTTTATACAAAGTAAAACTTAAAAATGTATTTCTTGCTATATATAGTTGGGTTATATGTAATAAACTTAAAAACACTTTGTACAATAAGCTCGTTAATTTTCGTTGTATTTAACTCTTTAAAAGGTTTGTTTAAAGTTATAATAATCCTATTAGTACAAAGTTTAATTACTAGCTTTAAGGCTTATTGCTCCTTTTAAGCTAAAAAAGTCTTTGCTATTTAACCTTTGTATAATAAGTTAGTAATAGGCTTTTTTCTTAGCTGTCCACGTTTTTTCTAAATAACTATTGGTTAAACAAATCGTAAATCATTTTCTTTTATATTTATTATATAGTTATTCTTTATATAATAGTATAGCTTAACTTACATATACTTAAATTAGATTAGTTCGTTAATTAAAGTAATGATTATATTTAAGTCCTTAATTGCCTTTATTTTGTACAGGCCTTCCTAGCCTCCCTTCTTTTTTTATATAAGAACTTCGCTTTGCAAAGGAAAGGTAAGTACATTATACAATGTTGAACCGTTCTGTTCCTTAATTGTATAGTTGATTTTAACCTTTATATAATTTTCTTGCAGCATTTTTATTACTTTTTAAATAACTGCTGCTCTTTATACAAGGGTTAAAGAAAGGGGTGAATTTTTATTAATATAAAAGTACACGCCAAATATAAAAAAGGTTAGTATAAAGCCGTTTAGTTCTACTGTATTATTTAAAGCTTTAACTACTATTTGCAAAATTGACTTATTATTTATTTATATATTAATTTCTTTTTAAAGTATATTATACGTATGTTTTAGTAATCCGTAAGCTTGTTTTATTTTTCCAATTGCTTAGTATACCTTTATAAGCATTTCTTAGTATCGTACGCCTATAATCTTAGTATAGTTTTAAAACTTATTCAAAATAAAGTTCATACTAAGGTTATATATAATATTATTAAGTAGTCCTTAATATATATTAATTTAGCATTTATATAGTACTTCTTAAGTATTTCGTGTAAATATGGATTTTAAAAAAGTAACTACTTAAAACAATATTATAGTATTAATTACATATAGTACCAATTAATCTCTTATTTATATAATATTAATAATAACTTTATAATTAAACTTACAATTATTTTTAATTATAAACTTAAAGCGGTATAATGCCTTATTGTATATTTAATAATAATAGTAAAACTTTTAAATCTTTTTTAAAATTAGTTATTCAACTTTGTATTCTATGTAAAATAGTATTTTGTACAATTATTCTATATAAAAGTATTTAAAGCATTTATATAGCTATTGTAGTTTAGTTTCCGTAAAGTAGCTTACTGCTTTATATAAGCTTATATTAAAAAATAAATATCCTTATTTGCGTATAATAAAAATAGTACTTTTATTTTTTTATATAATAACATTTTTTATATTATTAAAGTACGTTCCTAAGTGGTTTGCGTCCTTTAGTAAAAATAAAAACAAAGTAGGGGTATTAAGTATATAGAATGTTATATAACCAATTTAATTATTAACGTTTATTATACCTATGGATATTATTGTACAACTATTGCTAAAGCTAACTTTGGCTAATCCAGGGGTCCAAATAATCTTTGTATAAAAGTTCTTCTGTATATAAGCTTTTACTTATAGCTTTCCTACAGTTAAGAACTTTAAAGCACTTATATTTTAAATAATACTTTAGTACTTTGTACAATACTAATTATTAAGTATAAATTGGTTTAAAGGCTTGTTTAGCATTATTATTCAAATGTTTTCTTTTGTAATAAAATATAGGAATGCATTATTCAACAAATATTACGCTATTTTTTCGTTATATAAAAAGAGGTTTTTTTCCTTTTTATTTTTATATAGTTTAAAGTAGCTTTTATACTTTATAAAGTAAGCTAAAAACTTTGCTAAGCTAAGCTTAGTTTTGTATATTATTTTATACGTATTAAAATATTAACCTTTTATATAAGATCTTTTTTAAAAAGTATAGTTGGTTAATTAACACTTTTCCTTTTAATAAATAAAGCATTTTTTATTTATACAAATATTTTTTTAAAAGTAAGTATTTATACGATTTTAAATAAAGTATTGCCTTTAAGTATTTTAAAAGTATTATATAATACTTTTACTTTACGTAAAGTAACAATTAACTTAGTTGTAGCACTGGTTTATATAATACGTATCTTTTACTTTTTATACAAAGTGTTTGTTTAGTAAGTTACTTTTAACTTACAAGTATGTACAAAGGTTAGAAAAAAAGCCTTTGTATATAAGTTTTTAAAAAATAAGCGCCGTTTTAAACTTTTGTACACCTTTGTATACTTTTACAACTATTGTACTAAAGTGTATCTCACTTATATATTTTATACTAAATGCTTTTTGCACTTTAAATAACTTATTAATTATAATTTTTAATACTTTATACGAAGTACAGTCCTTTTCTTATTAATATATTTATATAAAAGTAATATTTGTCCAATTTATTTAATATTAGTTATAGTTTATAACTGTATTAAAATATAAATTTATAATATTATATATTTTTTTCTACGTATAATTAGGTTTAATATAATATATATAGTAGTTTTTTATATAATTAGTAAAAATAGTTAGAAATACTGCATAAAACTAATCCTTTATAATTTCCAGCTTTTAACAGAAATCTACAAATTATTGTACTTTATTGTATAATAAATTATACAGCTTTTCAAAGTAGTTCCCGTTTTTCTACCAAGTTTTTAGGAATGCTTAGTATTTTACTAAAAAAATAACTCCGTTCTAAATATTGTATATAAAAAAGATTTGAATTTAAAATATAGCTATTCCAAGATTTAATATTATATGAACAATTAGTTGTTTAAAGGTCTATAAAGGATATTAAAAAACTAGGTATTTTATTATTAGTTAAAAGTACAGTATATTTCCGGATTATACAATAAAATCGTTACTTAAAGCAAAAAACTAGTAATGTTCAATTAAAAGAAGTACTTTTTAAAAGTGTACTTTTAGTTTTAAATTATTATACAATAATATATTCTTTTAGAAAAAAGGTTTTCCTTAAAGTTATATATAAAAGTCTTTTTAAAATTATAATCGCGTTTTAAATATAGGAATAATAAGGCTCTTTTATTGTACAAACATATTCTAGCTTATAAGTTACTAGTTTAAAGTAAAGAAGGTTTATTATTATATAATGCTTTTCATTTTTAGGAAAGCAAATAGCATTTAAAATTTTTGTACAAAGAACTAAGGTTTATACGTAAGGACGAATTTACCTTTTATTAGTCGTACAATACAGTCTTTTTTAAAGTAAAAAACAGGCTTTTAATCTAAAATACCTTTTATACGAATTATATTATAAATTTGTGCAATAATCTCACTATTAATTTACTAAAAAGTTTAAATTCCAGCTAGTTTAAAGTCTTTTAATAAGTCTTTTTAAAAACTTTAAGGGTTATACTAATTTTCTTTATATTTAGCTAAAAGGTACGCAGCTTATACGTTTATATTCTTTTAAATTACTATATAAAGATTATACAAAATGTTATTATACGCAAAAGGGTTGATCTTTCGTTGTACGTTAGCTAAGGGAATACTAGTAGCTTTTAAAACTTCTTTTATAGTAGGTTTATAAGGGAGGTCAAAGGGGTAAACTAAGGGCTGTTCCTTAAAGGGTTTAGCATTTTTATACAACTATTCTAGGCGGCCATCTTACAATTAACCGTTATACAACATTGTAGCAAATATAAAGAATTTAATTATAAGGCGAACTTTTGTACAGTTTGTACAATAGTAATTAAGGTAACACAATTACGCGCTATTAATTATACATTTATATTTAAGTCAATCCTAATATATAAAAGGGTAATTAATCTCTTTATTTTATTAGTACTGCCGAAGAATAAAGTACAATATAAGAAATGTAGTTTTCAAAGTACTAAATATAATCCCGTTTTTACTTAGCCAATCTGTGTTTTTAAGCCGAGAACACTAATTAGTATAGGTAAGCTGTGTACAATACTATACGGGGGATAAAATACACAAAAATAAGGTAAAATAAATAACTCTTATTTATTAATTTATTTACTTTCTAAGTACGAAGGTAGAACTTTTGCACGTAGAATTCTCCTTTTAAGGAGGGAATTTTGCCGGCAAGTACCGCTTATATAGCTAAGCCTAAGGCTTGGCTAAGCAGTAGTACGAAGAGGTATCGTACATTATATACAACTAACACTAATGTACTAATAATTATAAATATTTTTTTTTAAAATATTATAAATAGTAATTATATTTTATATAAAAGTAAACTATATTTAGTATATATTAGGATTTTTATATAAAACTTTTTAGTAATTAATTTAATAATTA
>MU281588.1:0-12733 GCA_022385595.1 Xylaria palmicola
ATTATTATTAAAAAACTTATATTAATAAATTTATAATTTTAAAATTACTATTATATTTTATAATTAATTAAAAAACTTTATAAAACTTATTTTTAGTTAGTTTATAATTAAATTAAGTAAGTTATTAGTTAATTAATTAATAATAAGTTTAAAATAGCTAGTATTAGTTTATAAATAAAGTTAATTATAAGGAAGTTAAAATCAGTTAACTTTAATTTAGTTTAAATAAAGTATAACTTAAAATAGTAATACTAAAGGAAATAAAAGTAGTTTTATAACTTAGTAGTAAATATATAGTTAATTTAAAGTATTTAAAATAAAAAGAAATACGGGTAAAAAAGCTAATAAATATTAGTTATAACTTAATATTCGAAGATAAAAAAGTTAATAAGAATTAAAATAGCTAGATTATTATTAAATATATTTGTTTATTATAGTTTAATTATATTGCTTTATTAAAATATTATTATTTAAAATTATATATATTAATAATAAACTTAATATATATTATTATATATATAATATTATTTTTTATAAATTATAAATATAAATATATTTTAAAGCTTTTATTAAGTATATTACTTTAAAATATAAATTTATTAATATTATAAGTATTATAAAGCAAATTTAAAGTTTAGCTAATTAAAACATTATATATTTATAAAATCATACGTTTATAGTAAAAACTTATACGTTTATAGCAATTCCTTAAATAATATAGTAAGTTTAAATAACTTTATATTAACTTTTTTAATATTTAAAATATACTTTTAAATTAATTAAAATTTACTTTTATTTTTAAATATTATATAATATATAAAAACTATTAATAAAGCTATAAAAATAGTATATAAAAAATAAACTAAAGTTAAAATTAACTATATAATAAATTAAAAAAATAAACTATTATTATATAATATTTTAATATAACTTTTTTAAAATAAAATATTTATTTAAAAAAAAAAAGAAAAACTAAAAAAAACTTTATAAAATTTAAATAATTGAAAAACAAAATATAATTATTAATTTAATTAATAAACTAATTAAATGTTAATATATATAAGTTAAACTTTATTATTATATAATAAAAATATTAGTTAAAAAATAAAATTTAAAAAAAATACAGTTTATTTAACTAATTATTATATAAAAAAAATATAAATAATTATATAAAAAACTATAAATTAAAGTAATTTATATATAACAATTTAATTAACTTTTTTATATAATAAAAAAATAATAAGCTTTTAATTTAATAATTAAATTATATAAAAATAAAATATATATAATATTTAATAAACTTTTTAAAAAATTAAATATAATAAAAATTAATAATTTATTTATATAAAAAATATTTAAAATATTTAAATATAATTTAAAGTTATATATAAATATTTAAATTTTGAAATTATATTTTATATAAAAAATTAAAATTTATAATTTAAAAATATAATAATAATAAAAAAAATATAATTTTTATATAAAATTATAATATATTAAATAAAATAAAAAATAATTTTATATAAATAATTTATATATAATTATTTAAAAAATTAAAAATTAAATACTTTAAAAATATATTATTATAAATTATAAAATTATTATATAAATTAGTAAAATTAAAGCTTTATTAATTTAAAACTTATTATTAATATTATTAAAACTAATTAAATATAAAAATATTTATATATAATTTTTATTTACTTATTATAAAAAACTTTTTATATAATTTCAAAATTATAAGTTTTTAAATAAATAATATTTTAATTTTATAATTTTTAGTTTTTTAATTAAAAAAAAATTATAATAAATAAAGTTTTATATAAAATTAAAATAAACTTTATTATATAATAATTTAATTAAATTTAATAAAATATATATAATTATATATAAAAATAAAATTATTATTATTTAAAAATAATAAATTAAATAATTTATTAAAATTAATTTTTATATAAAAAATAATATATAATAATATATTTTTTAATATATATAAAATATATATATTAATATTATATATTAATTAAAAATAATAAATAAATTTTTAATAATTATATAAATACTTTAAATAAAAAAATTAAATAATAAATAAAAAATATAAAATATAGTTTTTTATTTATTTTATTAAATTTCTTTTATATAAAAATATTTATTTTTATAAATAAATTATTTATAAATAATATAAATTTAATATTTTAATTAAAATTTTTTATTATATTAATAATTAAATTTTATATAAAAAAAATTTTAAAAACTTTAAATTTTAAAATTATTAAAAATATAATATATTAAAATTTAAATAAATATAAATAAATTATATAAAATATTTTAATAAATAAATTTAATAATATTATTACTTTTTATATTATATTATAAAAAATTATAATATTATTTTTTTTATTACTAATTTTAATAATAATATATATAAATTGCAAATTATTATATAATTATTTAATTAAACTAAAAATAATTTAAAAAAAGTAATTAATAATTAATATTATATTATTTTATAAGTTATAAAATTTTTTTTTTTTTTAAAAATATAATAAATTAATAAAAAAAATAATTTAATAAATATATTTATAAAATATATTTTAAATATTATATTAAAAATACTAGTTTTAATTAATTAATTTATAATATAAATTAAAATATTTATTAAATAATAAAATATTATTATATAAAAATAATTTTATTAATATATAATAATAAATAAAGTATTATTTTATTATTTTTTTAAAGTTTATTATATAAAATTTTTTTAAATATTATATAAAAAAAAATAATTAAAAAATAATAAATTTTTTTTTTTTTTATATTTTAAAAAATATATAATAAAAACTACATTTAAAAGTTTAATATATAATATTTCTATTTTTTTTTTAACTATAAATTAAGTAATAAATATTATAAAAACATTAAATATACGTAATATAAATACTATTTTAAAAGCTAAAAATTTAATAATATATTTTAAAAAACAAACTATTATAAACTATATAACTATTATATAAGCTGTTTTAATAAAAATAATTAGCTAAATAATTGTAGTTTTAAACTAAAATAACTTAAAAGTAGTTTTTTTAATAAATAAATTTAATTTAAATATTAATAAAATTATTAAAAACTAAAACCCGGAAAAAATTATTATATAAAAATATAGTAATAATAATCCTTTTTTTTTATTAATGTACTAAATTAAATTAGTTATTATATATATAAAAAAAAAGGGAATAAGAAAATATGTATATTTATATAAAAGGACTGTATAAAGGCCCGGTAAGCTAAACGTGCGGTGGGGAGGCGGTAAACCTTTGTACAGCCGTTGTTGTCCAGCCCAACGAACTTTTTAAACTAAGAAACGCCTTTAAAGGGCGGAGGCGTAGGGCGCGGGCGTACAAAAGCATTAAAGGAGGAGGAGGAGAATATAGCGGCGGCGGCAAAAGCAATATTATTATTATTGTTGTTGTTATTACGGCTACTGTTGCTATTACTACCGCTACTAGCAGCGGTAATAATAAAATCTTTTGTAGTACAAAAAAAGAAAAAAGAAAAAGGAAAAAAAAAAAGAGAGCAAATTACGTACAATAAAAAAAGGAGTATAGTTGTATATAACAAGTGTAATATATACCTTTTTTTTTTTTTAAGTATTATAAACGTAGTACGTACTTTTTTTCTTTTAACGTATTAAAAACGTAATACGTATTTTTTTTCCTTTTATATTTAAATTATATATATAAAAGTAATACAAACTTTTTTTACTACTTAACGGCTAATACTTAAAAACTATTAAATATAATATAAATAATAGTGTAATAAGTAAGTTATTATATATAATTTATTTAGTAATATTAAAGTATTATTTATTACGTAGCTTTTTTTTTTTTAAGTTAAACTTACGTAAAATTACTTGTTTAAATAAGCGTAAAACTGTATTTTTTTTTTAATATACGAATAAATAATGTACAAAAAAATATTGCAATTAAAAAAAAAAAAGCTAATATTAATACATTAATATTAGTTGTATATAACGTATAATACGTTTTTATACAACTATTTAACTAAACTTATAATTTAACTAAATAAACGGTATTTAATAACAAATTTCTTTTTTTAAAAAAAAGACTTTGTGTACCTTAGTTTTTTTTATCACATTTAAAAAATAAACAAATAATAATATTAATAGTATTTTTATTTTAACGCCGTATTTAACGTTAAATATACGGATTTACTTCGTATATTACCGAATTAACAAATATTATATATTAAAATTATATTAATTATAAGTTTAAATTACATATAATAACTTAAAAAACTTTTATTAAAAGTTTATTAATAATTCATTTAATAATTTAAATACATTTAAAAGTTTAAATACATTTAAAAGTTTAATTATTGTTATACAAAGTTTAATACTTAGTTTTTATAAATAAATAATATATTACGTATATATTAAAAAATAAAAGCCATTTTTTTAATATATTAAAGTTAAAACGGAAATATTTATAAATTTAGTTTAATTACACGTTAAATAATTATATTTTTTTTAAATATTATAGAATTTTAATATTATTAATTTATAATACGTTATAATTATATATTATTAAAGTATTAAATTAAAGTATTAATAAAAATATTATAAATTTTAAAAAGCTTATAAAAAAATATATATAAGTTTTAGTTTTTAATTTGAATAACTAGTTATAAACTAGTAATATTAAATTTATAAATTATATTATAGTTATTAAAAAATGTATAAATAAATATAAAAAATGTACAAATGTTAAAAAGTGTATTACTAATTTAAATATATTACTAATTTGTAAATAACGTTATATAATTATATATAAAAATAAAATTATTTTTATTTAAAAAAAGAAAATTAAATACTTTATTAAAATTAACTTTTATATAAAAAATAATATATAATAACGTCACTTATAAATTAGTAATGCATTTAAGTTAGTAATACACTTTTTAACATTTTTGCACTTTTTATATTTATTTATATATTTTTTAATAACTATAATATAATTTATAAATTTAATATTACTAATTTATAGCTAGTAATTTAAGCTAAATACTAAAACTTGTATTTTTCTTTTTATAAGCTTTTTAAAGTTTATAATATTTTTACTAATATTTTAGTTTAATGTTTTAATAGTATATAACTATAATGTATTATAAACTAATAATATTAAATTTTTATAATATTTAAAAAAAATATAATTATTTAATATATAATTAAATTAAATTTGTAAGTATTTTTGCTTTAGCTTTAATATATTAAAAAAATAGCTAATATTTTTTAATATATATATAATATATTATTTATTAGTAAAAACTAAGTATTAAACTTTATATAGCAATAATTAAACTTTTAAATATATTTAAATTATTAAATTAATTATTAATAAGCTTTTAATAAAAGTTTTTTAAGTTATTATACGTAGTTTAAGTTTATAGCTAATATAATTTTAAAATATAGTATTATAATTAAAAATATATATAACTTTAATAAAACTGGGTTTTTAATAAGTATAATTATATTAGAAATAGTTATTATAAGTGCTAAAAAATATAGAAAGCTGAAACAAACTTAGTAGGAAAGCTAAAAATAAGTTATAGTAATTTAAGCTATTAATTCTTAAAGTTAAGCAGTACTACTATATATTATTTTTGTAAAAAAAGTTTACTTTGTATTTTAGTATTGTAATACTATTTTATTAAATAATTAAAAGGTTAATTTATTTTTAAATAATTGGATAATAAATAAAATAAGTATTAAATAAGTAAAATATTTTAATTATTATATTAAAAGCTATATATAAAATATAAAACGCTTTTTAATTTTTAATAGTTATAAAAGCTATTATTTTATAAAATTTAAAAAATATTATAAAAACTATAATATTATTTCCTTTTATATACTTTTTTATTTATTTTATAAGCTTTAGCTTTTAAATTTAGTACTTTTTAATATATTTAAATATATTTATTTATTATATATTAAGGATTTAATATAGTAATACTAAATTTATATTATAAAAAAGGATTTTTTTACTAGGTTTTTAAAAGCATTTATAGCTTTTTTTATAAAATAAAATATTTAATTAGGATTTAAAACTATTAAACTTATTTTTTTAAATAGTAATAAGGTTATTTTAGTTTTAAATATTATAAAAGTTAAAAAAATACTTTTTATTAACTTAGAATTACTTTTTTTAGTATAAACTTTAAAAACGCTTATAATTATATTTAAAGCTAAACAGTAATTAAATCTTATTAAAACTAAAGTTTAAAATTATTTATTAAGCTTTTTAATAAAGATTTTAGATTTTATTAACTTAATTACAAAAGCTATATAAGGGTTAATATATAAAAACGCTTTTTTATACCGGGAAAATAAAAAGCTTTATAAAACTAATTATATATTAAGTAAATATTATAAAACAAAAAATAAACAAATATAGTATAAAAAACCTTTTATTATAAGTAAAACTTAAGTTTTATAGGAATTTAAAAATAATAAGGTAGTTAAATTAGCTAATAAAAATAAAATAAGTTATTTAGTAAAAAAAGCGTAAATATATTTAAAGTAGTATAGTATTTGTAGTAAACTTGGATATAATGCACAAACTTTTTAAATAAAAGTAAAAACTTTTAATAAAAATAATTCTAATTAATTTAATTGATTTTTTTGCATTATAGTTAATTTATTTGAGTTTACGTATAAAAGGTGCGAAAAAGTGCATTACTAACTTAAATGTATTACTAATTTGTAAATAACGTTAATATATTTTTTAATATATATAAAAAATATAAATTAATAATATATATAAATTAAAAATAATTTATAATTTTTTTATAATTATATAAATAATTAATTTAATTTTATATAATATAAATATTTTAAATAAAAAAATTAAATAATAAATAAAAATATAAAATATAGCTTTTTATTTATTTTACTAAGTTTTTTTATATAAAAATATTTATTTTTATAAATAAATTATTTATAAATAATATAAATTTAATATTTTAGTTAAAATTCCTTATTATATTAATAATTAAATTTTATATAAAAGAAAATTTAACAATTTTAAACTTTAAAATTATTAAAAATATAATATATTAAAATTTAAATAAATATAAACAAATTATATAATATAATTACTAAATTTAATAATAATATTATTTTTTATATTATATTTTAAAAAATTATAATATTGTTTTTTTTATTATTAATTTTAATAATAATATATATATATTTAAAATTATTATATAATTATTTAATTAAATTGAAAATAATATAAAAAAAGTAATTAATAATTAATATTATAAATAAAGTATTATTTTATTATTATTTTTAAGTTTATATAACGACCTTATTATTTAATATACTAAGTATTATATAGTTAATTTTGTATTATAAAACATTATTTAATTAAAAGTAAGTTTATTAATAACAGTTACGTATTATAAAACTAAACACAAGTTATTAAATTATAAATAACTTATTAACTTAATTTTAAAAACTAAATAAATGTTTAAATTAATAAATAAAATAGTTGTCGGAATAGGATTACTGTGTTGGTTGCAACGCAATTCGTACGGAACAATAGGTCTCCGGACCTAGTACGAATCAGGTCTCTTACCCCTGCACGGAAGGGCATAAAAGGGGAGTTTCCCACTCCTCTGTTGTACGACTGGTTTTCCCTTCTTTTCTTAGAGGGTGGCATAGTGAGTAAAGACTGTGTCCACCACCTTTGCAGGCGTGCATGCCGCCTTGGAAATATGCATGCAACCCCAACCAAACAATAGTAAATATTTAAATATAAAAACTTATTTTTTAATATATAATTATTCTTTTTTTTTTATTATAATTATAATTATTTAATTAATTTTAATTCGTTTTAATAATTATATTTACTTTAATTACTTAATTACTTTTAGTAATTTTTAGTAATTATATTTACTTACTTACTTTAATTACTTTTAGTAATTTACTTTTGTTTAATAATTATATTATATAATTTTAGCTTTTTAATAATTTTAATTTATTTTTAAAATGTTTTTTTTTTTACTAGTTATACATTTTAAATATATAATATAGCTATATTATTAGTTTATAATATTATAATTTTTTTTAAATTTATTATTTTTAATAAACATTTATTAAATAGGTTTTTTATTTTTTTTTTATTTTTTTTATAGTTTTTTTTATAGTTTTTTTTAATTATTATTATATAATATATTATAATATTACTTTTAAATATTTTTATTTATTTTTTTATATTATTAAAGGAATTAATATAAACACATGATTTTACAAATATATAATCTTTTAATTAGCTTAAAAAAATAAATATTAATATATACTACTATTTTAATATACTTTGTATATTTAATATATATATATACTTATTTATTTCCTTTATTTTAATTAATTCTTCCTTTTTAAAACAAACTTTCTGTATTATTGTTTATAACTATATTATATTTCTTATTATTAACGTATTTATTTTTAAGTATAATATATTATTAATTAATAATATTTATTATTATTGTTTATTATATTATTTTTTTCTAAATTTTAAAATATTTATAAGTAAGTTTTTACTTTAAATAATACTTTATATTATTAAAAAAAACAACAAATATTTTAATTACTTACTTTTTATATACTTTTTTTATACTACTAATTATTTCTAAGCTGCTAACTTTTTTAAACAATTATATTTTTAAAATCTAATTAATTTTTATAAGCCTTTTTTATTTATAATAGCAGTTATACTAATATAGTTATATTTTATAATATTAGTAATAATAATGCTTTTAATAATATTTTTGCTTTACACCCTTATGTTTTTAGCTTTGTTTTTTATTTTTACAAATAAGAAAAGCTTAATATATTAACTTAAAAAATACAAAATAATTATAGAATTTATTTTATAAATAATTTTATACAGCTGTGCTAGTAAAACTAGGTACGGATACTTATACTCGGCTTTAAAAGTAAAACTATTAAAGGCTTTAAAAAGTTGCGGTCGGCCCGGTCTTTGCGTATACTAATACTACTAATTATTACTTAAACGGAATTTAAATTAGCTTTATAATTAGTTTAAAATATTATAAAAGAAAATTAGTAGTTTAATTAAAAACTTTTTAAATTATATAAATATATTTATTAATAATAAAAAAAATAAAAGTATTTATTATTAAATTTAAATAAATATAATAATTTACCCTTTTTATATTTGTTATTTTAAGAATTTTAGCTTTAGTTATTTATATTACGTTTAGTTAAATATACTTTATTTTTACTAATATTATTTTAATAAATATTGCTTATATATTCTTTATTATTTTATTTAAATACTTTATTATTTATATATTTATTATTATTTTAACTAAATACTTTATTAATTAGTAATTATATATTATTTTTTATTTTAAAAATAATTTTTAACTTTTTTATTTTAAATAAGTTTATTTTATTAAATTATAAATATTTTTTCTAATTTACTTATACTAAATAAATTATTTTTTATATTTAATATGCTTTTTAATTATATTAACTAATTTAATAAAAACTATAGCTTTAATATTACTAAAAACTATATATATTTATTTAAAAGTTATTAAATTTGGTTTTTTATTAAATGTAATAAGTATAGAAAGCTAGCGTTAATAAAAAGCTAAAAACTTTAGTAACAAAAGTTTTAAAAAACTAGCTATAAATAGCTATTAATTATTAAAGCAAAAAAAAAAAGTTAATAGTTATTATAATAATATAAAAATTAAAAGCATTACTAATATAATTATAATTTAAGTTTAAACCTTTTTACTTATTTTTTTTATTAAAAGCTTATTAAAGTAATTAAAAAAACTACTAATTTAATTAATTGTTATATTAGTATTTAAGTTTAAAATGTTCAAAATATAGTTAAATAATAATATAAAGGATTAATTTTTATTTAAAAAAATATTTATAATATATAAAACTTTATTAAATAAAATAAGCTAATAAAATATAACTTAACTATAGTTTTTATTAAGCTTTTTAATAAAAATAATATTTTTTATATAGTTAAATAAGCTAATAATAATTCTAATTATTTAGTTAAATTAGTTTAAATATTCTTTTATTATATTTAAATATAAAAGTAATTCTTTAAAGTTATTAGCTTTAATAATATATATAATACTAATTACTTTAAATTTCCTTTATTTTAAATAATAAGTTAAATTTATTTAAAAACTGTTTTTAATACTACTTTTAGCTTAATTAATAATAAAAAATAAAAAAGCTTTTAGTTTTTAATTAAAAGTATTTATTAGCTTATAATATAATATATAATATATTTATTTAATATTATTATTACTAATTATAATAAAGTAATAAAAGCTATATTAAATAATTAGTTTCTTTTTATATAATAATAACTTTATATATATTATATTAATTTAAATATTTTGCTTAAAATTAAATAAAAGTAAGTTTTTAATTAAAAAAACAATAATAGTTTTATTATTAATAAAAGTAAAGATTTTATTTTTGCTAATTAAATACTAATAAAATTAAATACTTTAAATAAGCAGCTTATAAAAGCTATTACTAATAATAACAATGAAATTCCTTATATTTACTAAAGTATTTTTATTATATAAAAAAAAGTATTATTTATAAAAATAAAAACTAAATATAAAAAAGCATAAACTAATTTTTATATAAAGTTTAATAATTAATACTTTATTTTATAATATATATATAAAACCTATATACTTTTTAAGTTATAATAAGTATATTATTATATTTGTAAATATTAAAACTTTAGTATTTAAATTATATTTAATATTAAAATAAGTAATAATAATATTAAAAGTTACTTTTTAAATAATATAAGTTATTTATATAGCTTTATTAAAGTAATAAAAAAAATAATAACTAATTAAAAGTATAACTTTAAATAAACTTATATTTAAAATAAAATTTTTTATTAGTACGAATTTTTTTTTTTTTTAAAGTACTTAAATAAACTTTAAATAATTATATTTTTAAAAAAGCTACACTTAATTAATATATAATATTGTATTACTTATAAATTAATATTAATTATAAATTAATATTAATTATAAAAAACTTTTTTTTAATAAATATTAAATATTATACTAATAATTATTTAGTATTTATTAAGTTTAAAATCTTATATTATTATAATGTTTATATTAAATTAGTATATATAAGTAGTTTTAATAAGCTAAATATTTATTTGTATTAGTAATTATAAAAATTATTATTAAAAAACTTATATTAATAAATTTGTAATTTTAAAATTACTATTATACTTTATAATTAATTAAAAAACTTTATAAAACTTATTTTTAATTAGTTTATAATTAATTAATAATAAGTTTAAAATAGCTGCTATTAAGCTGTAAATAAGGTTAATTATATAAAAGCTAAAATAAATTAACTTTAACTTAGTTTAAATAAAGTATAACCCGGAATAGTAGTACTAAAAAAAACAAAAACAGTTTTGCAACTTAGTAATAAATACGTAATTAATTTAAAGCGCTCAAAGTAAAAAAAAGTACGAGTAAAAAGGCTAACAAATGTTAATTATAGTTTAATATTTAAAAACAAAAAAGTTAATAAAAATTAAAATAACTATATTACTATTAAATATATTTATTTACAACGGTTTAATTGTATTACTTTATTAAAATATTATTAATTAAAATTATATATACTAATAATAAACCTAGTATATATTATTATATTTACAAATAAAGTATTAATTTTTATAAATTATAAATGTAAATATATTTTAAAGCTTTTATTAAATAAATTATTTAAAAATGTAGATTTGTTAATACTATAAGTGCTATAAAGCGGATTAAAAGTTAAGCTAATTAGAAAATTATATATTTATAAAATTATATATTTGTATTAATTTCTTTTGTATTTGTATTAATTTTTATTATTAAATTTAGTATTTTTAATAATTTTTATTTTTATTATATTTTATTTAACTTTTTTTATATTTAAATTTTTAAACTTTATTATTATAATACTTATATTAAATATAATTAGTTTTATAATATATTATTTTAATATTTAGTTTTATTTATATTACTAATAAATATTATAAATTAAAAATTAAGCATTAATAAACTTATATAAAATTATATATTTTTTATATTTCTTTATAAAAAACTTTAGTAAAATTTAATTACTTTAAAAAATAAAATAAATTATTAAAAAAATGTAATACTAAGTTTTTTTATTATAGTTTTTAATTATTAAAAAAAATAAAAGCAGTAAATTAGAAAAAAAAACATTAATATATTTTAATATAAATATTTAAGTTTTTAATTAATTTTATTTAAAGTTTTTTAAGTTTTTTTTTTTTTTAAAAAATTAACTTTGTTTTTTTAACTTTAATTAATTAAAATACTATAAATAAAATAAATTTACAATTTTAATAATATTTTATAAATACTTTTTTTATTTAATTAAATATTTAATAATATTTTTATTTTAATATAAGTTTAATATTTTTTTAATAATATATTTATTATAATTTATTTTATTTTAAGTTTTATTTTAAATATTATATTATTTAATATTGGTTTTAATAATAATATATAAAAAATTAAATATATTTTTATTTTTTTAAATAATAATAATTAATAATTAGTTTATAATATAACTTTTTTAATTTTA